>PVKS010013194.1:0-51674 GCA_004027875.1 Aplodontia rufa | reverse complement strand
GAGGAGGAGGAGGAGGAAGGAAAAACACTGAACAGGAGGATTGCAAGTTTAAGGCCAGCCTCAATAACTTAGCAAGATCCCAAGCAACTTAATGGGACCCTGTCTCAAAATAAAAAACAAAAAGGGCTGGGAATTTAGCTTAGTGATAGAGGACCCATGAGTTCAATTTCCCAGTAACTAAATAAATAAGTAAATTAAAGACATGGGGAGGCTTAGAGGGCAAGGGTACCATTTTCTTATTAGTATATTAACTCTCCTTTGTTGTTCCCATTATCTTTTGTTTTAAAGAGAGAGGGACAGTGAGAGAGAAAGAGAATCAATTTTTATTGGGTTTTTGTCATGGCTTTTGTTGTTCTGACACTTTCTTGTGTACATGGGTGCTGGGGTTTGAATCTGTGTACTCACACATGCTGGGCAAGAGCTGTAACTGCTGAGCCACCATTCCAGCCCCTGTTCCCATTATCTTTACAATCATAATTAAATACAATAATTTAAAAATAGTTTTTTATAATCAAAATATATGTTTGTAAATCACATGATTAAACACAAAGCCTCAGGGTGCATGGGGGTTGGAGTGGTGGCTCAACAGTTATGGCACTTTGCCTAGCATGGGCAAGGACATTGGTTCAACCCCCATTAGCATGTACACAATGAAGTGTTAGAGCAGCGAAAGCCACATGAAAAACTAAATAAAATTTATTATCTCTCTCTATCACTATTCCTCTCTCTTAAAAAAAAATTATGGTACACAAACCAAAGCATAACAACCAGGAATTCAAAACACACTACTAGAGTAAATCATTTAAATACCAAGCTAAATTGTCAGAGTGAGAAAAAAGAAATTGTAATAAAAATATAAAATCCCATTTTAAAAATAGCTTAAGAATACCTTACCTACCAATAATTATCTTGACTGTAAACCTATTAAGATCTTCAATTGAAAGACACAGAGTGACTGAATGGTTAGAGGAAAAGCAGCCTGTGTTCATGGATTAGAATAAACAACATTGTCAAAATGCTCACATTACCCAAAGTAATCTACAAATCCAGTGCAATTCCTAACAAACTGAATTGATGATTTTCAAATAACTTGAAAAAATATTCCTAAAATTTTTGAGGAACTGCAGAAATCCACAAATAGACAAAGAAAACTCAAATAAAGAGAATAAAGCAGAAAGCACTGTACTACCTATCTTCAAAATATACTCAAAATTGTAATAACCATAACAGCATAATATTGGCATAAATAGAGACCAATGGAACAGGATACAAAACCTAGAAATAAACCAATGCCTCTATAACCAATTTTTTACAAAGGTGTAATAAACAAATAGTAGAAAAAGAACAATATTTTTGATAAATAGTGCTGAGAAAATTGGATATTCTTATGTAGAAGAATGAAATAGATCCTTAGGTGTTACTGGTTATAAAACACCACATCAAAATGAATAAAAGACTTAAATATAAGACCAAAACCACAAAAGTGCTAGAAGAAAACATAGGAGAAATGTTTCAGAATTTTTCAATGTGCAAAGATATTTTAGAGAAGACTTCAAAGCCACAGAAGCTAAAACCAGAAATGATTACATCAAGCTATAAAGCTTCTTTCCAGTAAGGAAATCAATCAATAGACTGAAGAAAAAATCTACAGGTACATATAATATTTGCAAGCTATACATCTAATAAGAGGATGACATTCAAAGAAAGCATCAAAAACAGCAAAAAACAAGAAAATAAACCAACAAATGAAATATCAAAAATTCAATTGTAAAATTGGCAATAGATCTAAATAGACATTTAACAAGGGAAGACATACCACAACAGTTCCCATGATCATGTAAAGCTCTGGTACACAAATAAAAATATATGAAAAAATAAATGAATACATATACACATATATGCATATATTCAAAGTAATATATACCAAGTGTGAAAAAGTACATGAAAAAATGTTCAATATCACTAATCATCTAGGAAATGCAAAAATAAATCACAGTAGATATATCCTCACAATGATACCAATGAGAACACAATTCAGATTAGGTAAGTCATTATGGAAAACTTGGAGGTTACTCAAAAAAAATTGAAAAAGAATATGATCTAGCAATTCCACTACTGGGTATGTATAGAAAGGAAATTAAGTATATCACATCTAGACTCTAATGTTTATTGCAGCACTATTCACAATAGCCAAGAAACAGAAACAATCTAAGTGTCCATCAACTGAAGAACTGATAAAGAAAACATGATACATTTGTACAGTGGAATACTACTTAACCACAGAAAGGAATAAATACTGTCATTTGCCATAGCATCAATGGAACTGATGATCATTATACTAAGTAAAATAAGCCAAATGCAGAAAGGCAAGTACCATATAATCTTACTCATATTTGGAATCTAAAAAATGTTGATCTCACGAAAATTGGGAACAAGTAGAGGTTACCAGAAAGAAAAAATGAGAGACAGAAAAAAGCTTTTTTTTTTTTAATGGATAGTTAGAGAGAAGCAAGAATTTTGGTGAACTCTTATACAGTATAGTTATTATATGTAATAATAATGTATTGTATATTTCATAAACCTAGAAGAAAGGATTTTGAAATTCCTGACCATTCACCTGTTGATGGGCATCTAGGCTGATTCCATATCTTAGCAACTGTGAATCATGCCACAATAAACACCATCATGGAGGTATCTCATTTGTATGATGACTTCATTATTCAGCCACAAAAAAAAGAAAGAAAATACTGTCATTTGCAGCAAAATGGAAGGAATTGTAGGTCATTGTGTTAAGTGAAATGAAATACACAGAAAAATAAGCATCACATTTTCTTTCATATGTAGAAATTCAAAATATAAAAATAAAACATAAAATTTGAAAAGTTGTCTTGAAACTGGAATAATTGCTAGGGACAGGCGAGGGAGTCATAGGAGAAGAGGACAAAAGGGTGGAAGAAGGATGGTTGGATATGATCAACGCATGTTATATGCATGTACCATGGAAAATTGCATTAATCTGCATAATTAATGTGTTAATGAAAAAATGTATACAGTAAAAGTTTTTACCATAAAAAATGATAAATGAAGATCCATATATCTTCATGTATATATGTAAGAAAACATCACTGTTACCCAATTAGAATGTATCATATTTAGTTTTTGTGTCAGCTACAAGATAAATTTAATTAACCAATAATGACTTCAATCCAAGACATCATGTAAATTAAAGAAAAAGGAATTTAAACATCATAACCTACAAGGACGAAGACTGAAAAATGATCCAGATGCAGAAAATAGCATTGTTTGAGCTATGCCAAATAACTTTGGCTATAAGTCAAAATTGTGCATCAACTTCTCTTTTTCTCGAGTGAAAAGAAAATGATGAAATGTTAGGAATGAAAAAGTCATGAGTCTGGAGCCTAGGTCTTTGTCTATAAATGTAAAACTTTATAGAATACATCAAAGAGGGTTCAGGGGAGCTATAAAACAATACAAAAATTTTTAATGCACTGCGGAGGTAGAAAAGCAAAAATCACCAAAACAACAGATTAAAAATCTAGACCAGACAATACCTAAGACTTAGCTAAGAATTAGATGTTGACCATATTTGATATAAGTATTAAAGATCCTGTAATAGATAAATGAAGACTAACTCTTGTCTAGTTGATAACTCGCTTTGCCAAAAGAATTTGGCAGATGATTTTTCTGGGACTGCAAACACCAGGTAATAAGAAGCATTGCAGGTTCTGCGTGGCTCCCCTAGCATATTCTCTACTGGAGCCCAGCTGCAATGTTGGGAATCCAAAGCCATGCAGCTCCATGGAGAGACTCACACAGAGAGACACAGAAACTTCCAACTAGCAGCCCCAGCTGTGCTCCAAATCGACAGCCAGCATCAACTGATAGTCAGATCAGTAAGTATAGTATAAAATAGATCCATCAGCCAAAATGAATCACTCTATCATATGGCATCATACAGAAATAAACTTTCACCACTGGGCTTTATCAGAATTACATATTTTTGAACAAAATAAATGAATGTTATTGATATAATTCACTAAATTTCGGGATTGTTTGTAATAAAGTAATAATTAAAACCAATGTGTCTTGGGGTGAAATAGATGATATCTTAACTTTCTCAGAACTGCAAATTGATACACTCACTAGGAAAAATACTAAGGACATTATAGGGATTAACTAAATGTAAAAGAAAATAGCTTAGCAAACAACATATAGGAATTAACAATTAGGAAGAGTCAATAAAACAAAATTGTTGGTTATAGAAAATTAATGAGTTGTATGAATATAACCCATATATTCATCAAAAAAATTAAAAATAAAAATATTAAAAAACCAATGCAAGAATATTTCTGACCAATCCTTACACCTAAGAATGAATGTAATGCTGTGCTCAAAAGCATATTTCACTGAAACATAGATTCCACTGAAAAAAGGGAACATATTTTCAATTACTTCAAGTCTCAACATGAATATCTCACCTTCAAAGGAGTTAAAGTAAAAAATATTCAATACACTTGTTAAAACTTTATAAATGAAGGTAAAGAGGGCTTTTTTCAGGATCATTTTTATGAAAGGCTTTAAAACTAAATTTTGTTCTATCAAATATTATTTTAAAAACTATTTGTAAACATGTAGTTCATAAAGTCAGGTACTACTTTTAAAACTATCTTTGTCCTAGTCTTGGGCTTCTGCATTCCAAATATTGCTAAAACCAATTAAGCAAAAATCCCCCACACAAGTGTTTTTACAAAATGTAGTTCATATTTCTTTAATAAAATGTGAAATAAATTCACTAGAAAAAGTTATTTATTGGGCTAATACTACTAATATTATTTTAAATATAAAAAAGAGTGATTATAGTAACTATAAGCAAGACTTTGTGACACTTTTACCTCACTTATATGTGTGTGCAACTATCACATCTGTACTAGAACTGAATTTAATTGTCTGGGTAGCATTCAAGAAAATGTGAAAGCCATTATATCACAGAAGGAAACACAAAATGTGACCTTCTATCTGCTGTTAGAATTGGAATACTGTGTCAAACCCAAGAGTACATTGAATGGAAACGGGCTGATGTTCCTTCTTTTTTTTTTTTTTTGGTTAAGAAATTTATTTGTTGAATAATCAAACATGCTTTTAATGAAACAATATAACATATATATATATATATATATATATATATATATATAAATTCTGAAAATTAGATTTACCCCCAAGAGCCTCCCCCAATTACCCACCCTTATCCCTCCCATCACCCTCCCCAATACATCTCTACAAATGCCTTAGGTTGCATGCCATTACACCTTTTACAGATTTAAAACATGAGAATTGACCTCCTTTCTCAATGGCCAGTGTCTAGCGCCAGCCTCCACAGATGAGTGAAGACACTCGACCCTTAGTTCCATAGTCATCCATTTATCATCAAAGGCTGCAATATTATTGTTTCTAATTGCTGAATTGAACTCCTGATGTTCCTTCTTAAGTTTCTTGTTCTTAGAGAGGAGGTGAACACTTATTTTTAAGCATGATTTAATCTCACTATGATATTTATGTACCTCAAATATTTAAAGAGGCTATTTTCAGTCCTACTTTGAAATTAAGTGAACCACATCTTCAATTCAGTGATCTTTAGACTAGTTATAAAGCTGTTGTAAGTGTAATCATGCCTCAAATGTTTTCACCACTCTGGTAATTGAAGTCACCCAATAGGAAAATCTCCAGGGCCCAGGAGGAAGGCAGAGGCAAGCAAGACATCTCAAATACTAGTTAAATGCTCTGAAATACTTTAACTCATTCAATATTTCTTTTTTTTTTTTTTTACTTGTAAAGACAAAATTAAAGAGTGAGAAGAAATTTGCATTTTTGAATGGAGAAACTGGACTTAGAGAAGATAAGCAAATCAATGCCATTCATGGAATCAGCACATGAAGGAGTTTGTAGAAGAACTAAGTTTAATAAATTTGGAAGAACTCACAATTTAGGTTGCTAAACGCAAACACTAAAATAAATTTCAAATTAAAAGGTATGATTTGAGGAAAATATAATAGTTAAAATATAATAGTTAATCACAAATTTGCTTTTTACTCAACAAATATTATAGGTTAAATATGAAAGTCACTGGAGAGAATAAGAATATGAAAATTCTAACATTAAGGAAGAAATCCTTTGATAGAAATGCTGTGGAAATTTGAGCCAAATTCATGTAATCTCGATAAAGCCTAAGTACCTACAGTTTAGTCTGAGTCAATGTAGCTTTCAAAGGAATGCCAGTCAGTCCCGTATACAAAAGCATCTGAAATATATTTTACATATTTACTGGTTTTTTATAAACAGAAAAATATTTATAATAAGTTCCTTTTCCATTTCAGTGTAGGTAATAGAAACAGATTATATTTCTATTCTTCATTTCTATAAAGAATGCAAAACTTTCCTCTGAACCAAGCACATACAAAATTCCAATCTTCACTATTCCTATCATTTTTAGATCTGTGCATTCTGATAACAGACTGTCTGTAGTTGCTTGTTTAAATCTAGGACAGTGCCTGTTACTTTCTTCTCTCTTATAAAGTACCTCCATTATGTACAACATAACAGTAGGATTTAAGCTAACAAGGCAGATATTCCTAATAATCAGGGGTCAAAGGTAAAAGTATAAATGTTACAGTATTCTTCCCTTATCCATGGTTTCTGCAATTTCAAAGTTACTCAAGGTCTACTGAAGTTTGAAAATATTAGATAAAAATAATCCAGGAATAAAAAAAATTAAGTATTTTGAGTAATTTTATTACAGTATATTATTATAATTATTCTATTTTGTTATTCATTATTGTTATTAATCTAGTACTATGTCTAATTATAAATTAAACTATGTCATAGGTGTGTGTGTGTGTGTGTGTGTGTTTCAGTGTGTATAAGAAAATACATAGTAGTATCTATCCCCCACAGATAAGGGGGGACTATTTATGTATATATTTTCTAATTTTTCAAAAAATAATTAAAATTTTATATGAAAAATAACAAAGAATATTATCTAGTAATATAAATAAAGAACATCAGGAGAATAAGAGGATTGAAAGAAAGAATTCATTCAGTGCCAGATACATCAAGAAGTCAATTGTACCCTTTAAAAAAAAAAAAAGACATTACTTAAAAGGGGTTAGTTAGAATGGTGGTTCAGCAGTTGTGGCACTTGCCTGGCATGAACTAGAATGTAAGTTCAAACCCCAGCACCACGTACACAAAGAAGATTTCAAGCAATGAAAGTCACATGGAAAACCACATAAAACAAAAAATTGATTCATTCTGTCCCTCTCTCTCTCTCTCCCACTGTCTCTCTCTCCTAAAAAAAAAAAGTCAATGGTAAATTTTTAAATGTATATTTCCAATGAAGATCTCCAAATGTTAGAAACTTCAGAGACAGACCATTATAGAGACAAAATATTTGTACATGTAAGGATAACAGAAATGTTGACAACACGAATTGTACAAGGTTTCATTGTTGAGAGTTTTGCTGCTAAAGAGTCAAGTCTTAGGGCAGATTCCTGGGAAACAACTCTATTAAGTTTAAAAAACAAAAAGAATGAGCTGGTTACAAAGGCAAGAAGCAAAAATGTCTCAATAATTTTGTGTTTGGTAATAAAGAAAATAAGAAAATAATACACGCATCAAAGAAATAAAATGTTCCAAAAGTGTATAGGGTTAATTTGGTTTATATACTGAGAGATTATTCATTGGCAATAGGTAAAATTTCTTTTGATTCATAAAACAAATAGTTTTAGAAACTATTTATTTTTCTAGAATATAAATAATAGTTTGGTTATCCAGATAAAATGATCCTGGAATATAAACTGACTATCAAAATAAAAATTGCAATCTAGGAATACATATACTCTATGTACACACGTAGGGGATTTTTTTATTTGTTTACTTGCTTATTTGTTTTGTTTATCTTAAGAATTAGGATCGGGCATCAAAGAATGGGAGCTGCAAAACTCCTCCTAAATGAGTCTGCTTTGAAGATAACACAATGGACCAGGGCTTTCACTCATAAATATCTTAGAAAATATTTTGTGGTGAAAAATGAATAGGAATCATGTCATATTTAGATTTTCTTTCCTTTGTGCTTTTGATTGAGCAGAAAGAATAATGTACAGATATTCAATTGCCTTTTATTGTTTTTTCCCCACTGTCATCCCTTATTGTAAAATAATGAGTACTTAAAATTATTAAAGCACTGTGTGATATTTAATACTTAATTTTTGTTTATTCTAATTTATGGGACAATCACTTTAAGAAACAAAATATTTTTCCCTGAAAATATCACTTCTATGATGTCTTAAAACAAATGACCCCTTAAGGCTGTCAGAGGAACATTCTGAAAGTAAACTTAGCTGAGCAACTCTTACCAGTTGTATAACAGTGAAGGGGTGAAAATGGCATTTAATTTCTTTCATTATTGTGAATCGATTATGTCAGTTACAGGACTGTAAATACAGAAGACTTTCTTTCAATCTAAGTTAACCTAAGGGTCTTCAGCTAAGAACCTACTGTGGAAAACTATTTCTTAAAATGTTTCTTATGTTTTTTTATTTCCATATTTATTTTTATTATTATTTTATTTTTTCCTACTGTTCTGCGTTATTCATCTTCAAGTTTTAGTTTGATAGAGAAATTTTAAATTTTCTTCATGTAATTTTAAGCTGAAGAGTTGACCCAAAAATATCTACCCTTGGAACTGGAACATTGGCTCAGCAGTTGAAGCACTTGCCTAGCACGAGGACCTAGGTTCAAGCCCCAGCACTACGTACAAAAGTAAAAGTTGGAAAAATAAAGGCCAGATGAAAAAAATAAATAAAATTGACTCTTTTTCTTTCCCTTTATCCTTCTCTCTTAAAAAAAAAATCCACCCTTGGTAAACAAAGGGGCAAAGGGAGAAGGCGTTAGAAAGTGAAAAGTTCACTGCTCTAGTCACAAAAAATATATTCTTCAATGACTTTTTAAAAATAGTTATACAGTCATAAATGTTTTAGTTTCCTAGATGAATTATAAGGGGAAACAACAGAATAGGGGACTATGGAACTAGTTATTTAAAATTCATTCAATCATTCATTAACCCATTTAGAAAATTGTTTTTGAGCATTTCCAAACAATATAACAAGTAAATGTGCAATCAGATGCTGAGAAATGTGTTCTGAAGAAAAAAAAAAGATTGTTGAATAATACTGTTTTCTAAAATCTTGATGCATTTTGAAAGGGAAGAACAGGAAAATCATCTCAAAAAAGTGATGATTGGACTGGGTATGGGAAGTGGGCTTATTAATGAGACAGGGGAAAAAGTTAGGCACTCAGACTAGTTACAATATTTGAGTCAATCAAGGGCAAACCAGTTCTTTTCTTTTCTTTCTTTCTTTCTTTTTTTTTTTTTTTTAAGAAAGTTAGTTTGACATCCCAATGCTAGAAAGGAGGGTCCAGCAAGGTGGGTCCAGAGGCAGACACTCCCTTCTGCTAAGGAAGGCTCCACTTCTTTCTATTGGTGCCTGAGGCACAAATCAAACACTGGACCCAAACAGAATTCCAAGTGCCCATGTTCTAGGTAAGAGGGAAGGGAGATAATAACCAATTGAAGGAGAAAATCCTATAAAAAGGGCAAACATAACCCCTCTTTGGCTCTTTCCCCTTATCCCACTCTGGGGGCAGTCTGCCCTTTTCCCTATGCTACGCTTTCTCTTATTTCCTTAAAATAAACTCTGTCTAGTATGCTTGCCTTGGTGTCCCTCAGTTTCATTCTTCATCTCTGGGGGACATGAACCTTTCTTTCACCAAACCGGCATCATTACCTTAACAAAATTATCCTAATTACATTTCCTGACAGAAGAAGCACATTGTAACCTTTTGAAGAATTTATAATGAAAGTATGAGCAGGGAAGATTAACAATCTTAAATATCCCAGTATTATTTTGGTTGCAACAATGAGAAAACAATTCAGAGTAGACTAAGAATGATATAATGTTAGTGGCTGTGATCAAGCTGTAAAATCATGAACAAGATCAGTATGCTGGTTCCTCCTGTGACATCCTGAGTTAACTCTATGCTGTGGTAGACACACGGTTGCATCACCCACATCCCTTTTCAATGAAGGACTTGGAGGGTGCCCCAGGCTTTACCTTGAATTGTCAGTGCCTTCCAGGACTGCCACAGGAGCCGAGATCCACCTTATGTGTAGACACTCCCTCTTCCCAAGATAGTTCACACATAAGAAGTGATCAAAGGAGCTGTACACCATTGTTTTCTTGCTTCAACAAGATATCTTGGAGATAATGTTATATCACAAGTGTTCCCAGAGGTTCTTTCAAGACTGTCTGTTTGGCCTGTGCTGCTCAGTTTCTCTCTCTTTCCATACCTTTTCTTCCTTTGCCTAAGTGTCAGTGTCAAGTGCACTACTCAATAATCAGCATGTATGGTAATTTCCATGGTAAAATCTGCTTCCTGAGAAATCCAATCTGCAACACTTCCACTGTCAGATCTTCTGATTTTTCATCTATAACAGGGAAATACTAGAACATTTCTTGCTCAACTGGTGAATTCTCAGCCTGGTTACTTACAAATAGTAAGTCATCTATAAATGTTATTTATAGTGAGGATGATTATAGTGTTTGGGAAAGAGAAATTAGTATAAACAACTATGCTTTAAATTCTGGATTACGAATGCTATCATTACATCTTAGCCCTTTAGTGCTCTTTCCATTTGTGTTTTTTTGTTTTTTTTTTGCTTCCCTTTGTTTTGTTTTTTTATGAACAGCCACATTTTCTCAGTAAAATTTTTGGGTTTTCCTCAATAGCTCATACTACCAACCAGCAACTTCCAAGTCTCAAGGGAAGGCCAGATATGACCTAAATTATTCATTTTCCACATATTTTCAGTAGGGATAAGTTTTAGGGATGTACTTGATTTTAAGATTTGGCCTTATTTATTACCCCCTAACTTTTATTTACCCTCCAGTCCAAATGGTGGTCAAATTTTACTGAAATTTAAAGCTTTGATTTTTTTGAAAAACTCACTTCCAGGAAGAATTAACTCTTTATACAGTTTAAAAGATTAATGAAACTTTATTTGTTTCACAGATATTTCCTGAGTGTAGACATTGAATGGGAGAGGGTAAAGAAGAGAGAAATACAGGGCAATGTGAAGGTGGGATGAAAACTGTGAACAGAAAAAAAGATACAAGTTTAAATGCCTTCTACTCCTATCATTGTCAGTATAAATATTCTGACATAAATATGTCCTTCCTTGCTGTTTCTATCAAAATTGATAATAAGACCACATAGTGCAGTGATTCTTAACCTACTCAGAATATGTTTTTATATGCCTATTTTTTTCCTACTTGGAGAACAGCCAATAATATAAAATAAAGGATGAAAATTAAAAAAGAAAGGATTCATAAGCCTTTCACCATCCACCATGTAAAAACTCAAGGACCCTGTACTGACTTGTCCTGTGAGTCCAAGGACCCCAGAGAGGAACTCCACCCTGTTAAAGGAAGAGGATTTCCTTCACTTGCCTGATTTGAGAAGGGAGAAAGCACTCCTCAACTTTGAATTTGCCTTAACAAATTTTATGAAAACTAAAAACTTCTAACTTGCAAAATATTTTAATCTGGATTATGGTTCTTTTTCTTTCCACCTGAGTAAATCATGGAATTTAATTAGCCTGGCAGAATATAGAAACCTCAGAGAAAATGACCTGATTCCACTCGCTCCTCCCCGAGTAACCACATTTCTTCAATTAGCTTCCAGTGTTTTCCTTTTGTCCCAACTTTCAGTCCACCAAGATAGATGTCTGCCTTTCTTGTTTTTAATTTATTTCTTCTTCATTTTTAATTATAAAAACCGTTAAACATAATTAGGACTGTAGAAGAAAATGATTAAAGCAATTATAATCCAAACACCCTTTCATAACCCTCTATCAATTCAATATATTGTTTTCTCATCTATTTCTTCTCCAGTAAAATTGTTGCTGTCACTGTATGATATTTTACATCTGGTTTTTTTCACTTAACGTCTTACAACCAACTGTTAATATAACATGCTGATGCTTAGTATAATTTACCTGTGTACTTACAGAGACTTCATAATTGTTTTTAATGATTGCAAATATTCCACAGAAGAAATGTATTATTATTTTCCTAATTTTCTATTATTGGACAGTATGATTTCTTTCCAAATTCATAGCTGTCTTTAATACATACCTGGTAGATATTTATAAATATACAGGATTTTTTCATGTTTTATTTATTTATTTATTTATTTATTAAAGAGAGAGGGACAGTGAGAGAGACAGAGAAAGAGAGGAACAACTTTATTGAGTTTTTCACATGGCCTTAGATGCTCCAACACTCAGTTGTGTACGTAGTGCTGGGGTTTGAACCCGGGTCCTCGTGCTTGCCAGTCAAAACCGCTGTGCCACCGCTCCAGCCCTGTATTATTTATTTAATTAAAATTTCTAATAAGGTCTTGTGTAAAATAAAAAAATATCTTTCAAACTTGACAGTGAACTGGATGAGAAAAGTCATGTATATGTTCTTAACTTTCAAGTCACATTTAATGTTATATGCTTTTATTGTCCTATTGTAATTATACACAATAATGGGGTTCATTATGACGTATTTGCATAAGCTCATAATTTGCTCCATTACTAATTTCTAATAAGGTCTTGTGTAAAATAAAAAAATATCTTTCAAACTTGACAGTGAACTGGATGAGAAAAGTCATGTATATGTTCTTAACTTTCAAGTCACATTTAATGTTATATGCTTTTATTGTCCTATTGTAATTATACACAATAATGGGGTTCATTATGACGCATTTGCATAAGCTCATAATTTGCTCCATTACATTCCCCAGTACATCCCTTTTCCCTTCCCTACTCCTCCCTCTGACTTCCTCCTGCACCCTACTAATCTTCCTCCTATTCTATATATTTAATGGATTTATTGTAATTATACATACACATATTTATTCTAAAGAAATTTAGTTTAAAATGTCATGTTAAGTATGGCTTCTTTAGGAGTCCAAACACTCAATCCTTGCAGTAGCAATTCCCTAAGGTACTCAATTTGTTGCCCAGATCCAGACTTAATTCAGTGTGGTAAAGAAAAGACAATTACATTTGATCAGCATTCCCACTTGCAAATGAAAAGGGTTTGGACACAACTTCCTCCTGCTATATATTTCAAAAACCTGCTTCCTAAAGCCTTAGAGTCAGTTATTTATCTTTGATAACAATGTAGTCTTATCCTCCAAGGATTAAACTTTTGCCAAAGAATTGGGTTTGTATACCAGAATAATTGCCAAGAGAAATTAAATACCACCATTAGACTAGCAATGTGGTTGCAAAAACAAAAAAAAATATATATATATATATAAATAATCCAAAATTAAATCTGAAACATTTGCAAAGGGCTATATTACTGGTATTAATAACTCTCAGTGTGGTCCTTAACAGTGCAATCTATTTTGTTTTCTCTAGACATGAGGTAAAGAGCAAGTGTGACTCTATGTCTTCTGCTAGCCTTTCAATGTTACAGCTCAAATGACTGCACAGAACACTGTACAGACACGTGATAATATTCAACTGTTATTATTGTACTAACCATGTATTAAAACAAATCTTTCAGATATGGGAAGGAGTCGTATGATTTCATATTTAAGAATATGTGTATAAACAAGAACATAATGTGTAGAGGTAGACTTGCTTTTAAAAACACACAGAATTTATGCTATGAACAACCACAATTCTTAGGGTGATTCTATATTATTATACAAATTTTGTATGAATTTAATTGAAATGAACATTCAAAGGTTTTTTCAAAGGCCAAAAAGGCAATCAAATCCAAAATTATGTTTAAAGCTCCATGCACATAAACTGCCTTCAACTTTATCATGAAATTTTTCTTTTATTCTTTTAGCTGCTATTCTGGACAATGTTTCAAAATGAATAATAGGAATAGGAGCAATAACAAACTTGTTCTTTTCCATAAAGATATCTAAGAAATGTGAAATTTTTTTATTTACTTTTTTATTAGTGCATTATAGTTATACATAAAGATGGGATTAGTTGTCACACATTTCTAGATGTACACAATCCAGCAATACAATTTGTTCAATATCCACTCCCTAGCCCTTTACCTCCCTCCTCTGTCCCCTGATCCCTTGCCTTTCCTCTGGGTCCTATATTTTTCCTAAAAACCCAAAGTACAGTGACATAATTATTAAACCTTGAAGAATATTTATATATATATGACTATAGTACATACAGTGGAATATACAGTGACATACTTATAAATGCTTGGAATGTACCTTGCTTTATCTAAATTCCCACATTTCCCTTTCTCTTCCCTTTCTATCATCCTGTCTTATTTGTAAATATATTTGACAATAGGATTAAATATTTACATTTTTGTATAGGCATGCAGTATAATTTGTTCAAATATCTTATGCAGTATCTTGCAAATGTATTTATAAATATTAACATATTGCATTTTTGTTCTGTGGTTTTAATACATGAGCTTGTCTATGTTTCTCTCAAGCCTGGGTTTACTTCCAGACTCCACAAATGAGGGAAAACATTTGGCCCCTTGACTCCCTGGGTTTGGCTAACTTTGCTCAGTATGAGTTCTTCTGTTGCCATCCATTTACCTTCAATGGATGCAATATCATTGTTTCTAATATCTGAGTAGATCTCCATCATATATATATACCAAACCTTTTGGATCCATTCATCCAGTGAGGGGTATCTGGATTGGTTCTTTAATTTAACTATTGCAAATAGAGCTGTATGAACACAGATTTTGCTGTGTCACTGAAATGTGCTGATTCTAACACCTCTGGGAAAATACCCAGAAGAGGCATAGTTGGGTCGTATGGTAGATTCAACCCTAATATTTTGAGAATTCTTCACACCGCTTTCCCAAGCAGCTGAACCAGTTTGCAATTCCACCAACAATGTGCTAGTGTTCCTATCTCCCCACAATCCAGCATTTCTTACTGTTTGTATTCTTCATCTTTGCCAGTCTGACTGTAGTGATGTGAAATCTTAAGATAATTTTGATTTGCATTTCTTGGTTTATCAGTGATTTAGAATAATTTCTCATGTACTCTTTGGCTTGCTCAATTTCCTCTGTTGAGAAGTTTTTGTTTACCTCTCTGGCCCATTTATTTGATTGGATTGTTGGTGCTTTTGTTATTTGAGTTTTTTGAATTCCTTTTAAATTTTGGATATTAGTCCCCTGTCATAGGGATCACAAGCCATGATTCTGTCCCATTCTGAAGGTAGTCTCCTGACTGCTTTGACTGTTTCCTGGGCTGTACAGAAAAGTTTTAGTTTAATGGTATCTCACCCATTAACTTTTGACTGCAATTCTTTCATTTTTAGTCTTGTTGAAGAAGTCATTGCCAACTCTCTTATGTTGGAGTGTTGATCCTCATTTTTCTCCTAGCAGTTGTATGGTACCTAGTTTAATTCCTAATTCCTTGATCCACTTAGATTTGATTTTTGTGCAAGGTAAGAGATAAGGATCTAATTTCAATTTTCTGCAAGGGGCTGTCCAATTTGTCCAGTACCATTTGATATATTTTGACAGCCTTTGTCAAAGATCAGATATTTAAGGATTTGTGGGTTTGTCTCAGAGTCTTCTGTTCTATTCCATTGGTGTTCATTCCTATTTTGATACCAATACAATGCTTTTTTAAACACTACAGCTCTATAGTATAATTTTAGATCTGGTATTGCAAAACCACCTGTTTCGTCTTTCTTGCTTAGTATGTTTTGGCTATTCTGGGTTTTTTGTGGTTCCAAATGAATTTGAGAATTGCTTTTCCAACATCTGCAAAGAATAACATTGAGATCTTGATGGCAATTGCATTGAATCTAAACAGTGCTCTTGGCACTGCATAGAATGGCCATTTTAAATATATAAATTCTGACTAACCAGGAGAATGGAAGATCTTTCCATCTTCTCAGGTCTTCTGCAATTTCTGTTTTCATTGTTAGATAATTTTCCTTGTATAGGTCTTTTAATTCACTTGTTAGATTAATATTCAAGTATTTTATTCTTTTAGAGGATACTGTGAATGGGACCAATTTCCTGAGCTCTTCTTCTGCTCTAATATTGGTAGCATATAGAAAAGCTATTGATTCATGGGTGTTGATTTTGTAATCTGCTACTTTGCCACATCTGTTTATTAGCTCTAGTAGTTTTCTGGTGGTGTTTTTTGGATCATATCATCTGCAAAAAGGGATAGTTTGACTTCCTCCATTCCTATTCTTATTCCCTTTGATTTCCTCCTCTTGCTTGATTGCTCCAGTCAAAGTCTCAGGGTCTATATTAAAAAAAAAAGTGGTGATTGCAAGCAGCCTGTCTTGTTCAACTTTTCTCCATTTAGTATTATACTATCTGAGGGTTTGGCATATATGGCCTTCACATACTTAAGTTCCTTTGATCCCTATTTTCTCTACAGTTTTGAGCATAAATATAGGCTGGATTTTATCAAAGGCCTTTTCTGCATTTTTTGAGATGATCATATATGGTTTTTGTCCTTAATTCTGTTTAAGTAATGAATTGCATTTATTGATTTGAATATGTTGAACAAGACTTGCATACCTGGAATGAAGTACACTTAATTCATGATTATTTATATTCTTGATTTGTTTTTGAATGTGGTTTGCAAGAAAGTTATTAAGGATTTTTGCACCGATGTTCATGAGGGATATTGATCTGTAGTCCTCTTTTTTAGATGTGTCTTTGTTGGGTTTTGATAACAAAATTATGGTTGTTTCATTTAAAGTGCTTAAGAGTTTCATTTCTCAATTTCTTGGAGTAGCGTAATAAGGAGAGATGTTAGCTCTTCTTCAAAGGTGTGGTAAAACTCAGTGGAGAATTCATCAGGTCCTGGGTGTTTCTTTGTTGGAAAACTTTTAATTGTAGTATGGATTCTGGTGCCTGTCATTCAACAGTTTAGGATTTCAAAGTCATCCTGTGTCAATTTGGGGATGTTGTACGTGTCTAGAAATTTATCCATGTCATTCAGATTATCTGAATTAGGGGAATATGTTCTGATTATCTGTTCAATTTCAATGGGTTCAGAGATGATCACCCCCTTTTCATTGGTGATTTTGTTGATTTGCTTTGATTCTCTCCTTCTTTTAGTTAGATGAGTTGGTGGTCTGTCAATTCTATTTTTTTTATGAACCAGCTTTTTGTATTATCAATTTTTTTATTATTTTTTTCTTCTCAATTTCATTGATTTCAGCTGATCTTAATTATTTCCTGTCTTCTGCTGGCTTTGGGATTAGGCTCTTCTTCCTTTTGTA
Organism: Aplodontia rufa; assembly: GCA_004027875.1. Lineage (NCBI taxonomy): Eukaryota > Metazoa > Chordata > Mammalia > Rodentia > Aplodontiidae > Aplodontia > Aplodontia rufa. The sequence goes on along the minus strand of PVKS010013194.1, from coordinate 34,282 downwards.
GAGATTTGAGTTGGAGCATAAGCTTATTTTTCAGGGATCTCTCCTGAATCTTAATAATTTGGACACTCAGTGCTATAAATTTTCCCCTTAAGAATGCTTGCATGGTCTCCCAGAGGTTTCCATATGTTGTGTCTTCATTCTCATTCTCTTCAAAGAATTCCTTAATTTATATTCTCATGTATTCTTGGATCCATTGTTCATTTAATAGGGAGTTATTCAATCTCCACATTTATGTGTGTTTTTTACAATGAATTTCGCTTTTAATTATTAAGGTCATGGCATACTGGTTCGATAGGATACACGAAATAATATCTATTTTTTATATTTGCTTAGATTTCCTTTTTGAACTAGAATATGATCTGTTTTGGAGAAGAATCCACATGCTGCTGAGAAAAAGGTATACTATGCCAACTTGGAGTAGAATATTTTGTAAATTTCTATTATGTCTGTTTGATTTATGGTGTTGTTTAGACTAGAGATCTCATTTTTTTTATGCTTTGATGATCTGTCTAGTGGTAATAGAGGAGTGTTAAAGTCTCCCAGTACTATTGTATCATGTCGAGGTCCACAAGTGGTTCTATAACTTGGAATAATTTTTCCACATTATTGGGTGCGTGTGTGTTTGGAGAGTGTATATTTACTATGGTTATATCTTTCTGTTTTATTGTTCCCTTTCCTAGGATGTAGTGGCTATCTATATCTGTTCTGATTAGTTTATGTTTGAAATCCACTTTATGAGATATAAGAATTGAAAATCCACCTTGTTTTCTTGGGCCATATGCCTGGTAGAATTTTTCCCTCACCCTTTCACTCTTAATCTGCTGCTGTAATTGGCTGTAATGGGAGTTTCCTGTAAGCAGCTTATTGTTGGATTTTATTTTTTATTCCAATCTGCTAGTCTGTGTCTTTTGATTGGTGTGTTGAGTAGGTATGTAGTTGTGGTTCATAGTAATTATGTTTTTCTTGGTTGTCTATTGATAGTATTTACCTTTTATTGAATTTACTGTTTCTAGTTTTTGAGAGATGTTTTCTTTTTCTTCTCTTTGAGGATTCTTTGTAATGCTGGTTTTCTTTTCACGAATGCTGCAAATTTGTTCTTATCATGAAAAGTTCTTATTTTCACCTCAAATTTGAAGTTAAATTTTGCTGGGTATACTATTCTTGGCTGCATGTTTCTTCATTCAGGTGTTGAAAAATATCCTTCCATGATCTTCTTGCTTCCAGAGTCTGAGCTGAAAAGTCAGAAGTAATTCTTATTGTTTTACCTCTGAATGTGATTTGGCTTTTCTTCCTTACTGTTTTCAATATCCTTTCCTTGATTTCACCGTTGTACATTTTGAATATAGTGTGTCTTGGTGAGCTTCTCATTTGATTAGGCCTATTTGGTATGCTCTAAGTTTCCTGAATGAGCATATCTGACTCTATTTTTATATGAGCAAAAATTTCTTTAACTATTTCCCTGTGAGTGTTCCTTTTCCTATCTTTTTGTGTTTGATTTCTCCTGTATGCCAATTACTTTTAGATTGTTTCTTTTTCTTTCATCCCAGACATTTTTAGAATTCTGTTCATGTTTTATGAGTTCTTTTTCTTTTTTGTCATCCAGGTGCTCAAGCTTGCTCAGCCTGTCCTCATTGTCAGAAGTTCTTTCTTCAAGAGCTGAGGTTCTGTTTTCTATAGAAGTTAGACTATTATTAAGTTCTTCCATGGTTCCTCTCATATCATTGACTGCAGATTTCAGATCTGTTACTACATTTTTGAGTATATCTATTTCTTTGATAATAGTTTTTCATCTCTTGAGGTTATTTTATTTAGTTCCTTCATTATAGCTTCTTTTAGCTCATTTTTCCTTTTAGTAATCAGAACATTGATGATATTTTCAAGGTTTTCATCTTGGTCCCTATCTGTGGCATCCTTTTTAGGGGAACTTTGGGTTTGAGGTGAACTTTTTTAAGTTTGATTCTTCATTTTTGAAGAGCTTCTTCTGGATCTCTGAATTGAGATTTCTTGCAGAGAAGGTAGGCAGTTCTCCAATTGGTTTTTCCTTGCAAGTCAAAGGGTCAGATCAGCTACCACCTCTTTGATGATCAGCCTCTTCCAGATGCTATTTTTGCCTGGATCCTCATTTTGCTCCACATTTTGGTTCCAGGCTCAAGATTGCTGATCTGAACCTAGGTTGTCCTGGGAACCTCCTCTAGGGTCAAGAGCAGGAGTGCTCCAGATGAGGGTCCTAACAGTGGTATCCTGAATGCTGGCCAACCAACACTAAAGGAGGCCCCAAGAGGTACATGGGGCTTCAGGTAGGTGGTGGCTGCTCCAGACAGGGATCCTACTGGTGTTGTCCTGAGTGCTTGCACTAAGGATTCAAAGGGGCCCCAACAGGCACACAGAGTTAGGTAGGCAGGGGCTACTCCAGGCAGGGAACCTCCCCCAGTTGGTCCTGAGCAGGGGCAGCTCTGGACAGTGAGTTTACCAGTGGTGCACTAAGTGCCTGACAGAGGGATCAAAGGCAAAAAGTTTTAATATAAAGAGGTATCTGGGTGATGAAAGAGGCATAATTTCAAAAAGAGAAATATTGAGCATTTCAACATCACTTATCTTTCAAAGGTGTATTCACTCTCATATAATTTGAGAACTGATTGGACTAAATATCATGTTAGGTTCTCTGGGTAGTCTGGCTGCCAAAAAAAATTGAAAGCAGATAAAAATTAGTTACACCCAATCCAAACTTTCCTACCACTACAACAAAAATACTTAAACAATAGTTTTCCACACATTTATTTTTACCATGCTGACATTAATTAAACACTGTAAACTTGGAAACTAAATCAACTCCCATGTAAAAATGTTTTTTAAGCTCGGGAGGCAGGAAATAGATAACTAGTAATATATGTGACAACATATAAATATATTTTAATTTTTAATATTTTTGTCTTTTTAAAAAAAATAAACAATTTAGTGAAAAGAATAGTTCCTCCAAATAGATACTATGTGTCTTATAAAGTTTTTGTTTTGACTTGGTTTTGAGTTTTGAAAATTACTATATAGATTGTTTCTACTATTATAACAAGTGTGATTATTTCTTTTCAAAGGTTTGAATATAATCACTCATCATCAATCAGTTTGAAGTTCAATATTTACAAAAACTAAATAACTAAAACATGCCAATTTGTAAATTATACCATTTAGGAAAAATGTTGCACTTTATGTGATACTGCTTGAAAACTTCAAGTAAAACCATTTGAGATTATAGATTTCATAGTGATCAAATCTGATCAAATCTTCAAAACAGAACATAACATTTATCTCATGTTCCTGACATCAAGGTGCAATAACAGCCACTTGACTTATTTTTCCCCAACTCAGTAAGCATGTTGAAAAATACTTAATTTCACTAATAATCTAAAAAGAGTTTTGAAGGCGTTCCTTTTTTAAAGAAAGGAAGAGTGTGTGCTAATTTTTTTCATCTATTTTTTGTTTTTCCTTTATTTATTTGTGTATGTGGTGCTGAGGATCAAACCTGCATGTCAGGGAAGCACTTTATCACTGAGCCACCTCTCTAGTCCTGAAGGCATTCTTTTTTAAATGAAAACACATTAAAATAATGTTAACACTCAATCCAAAGCAAATAGACAAATACTGTTCACTTCAAAGTTAGGCATTTTGTCAAAATATAAAAGAGAAAAAAGGAAAACTCCAAGTCATGAAACATTGATTCTTCAAATCTGAGAAGACTATGTGCATAACAAAGTTTATCAAAGAAAAGTGAAAATTCTAATTTTACTGTTGGCATTATCCATGTGTAGGTGTGTGTGTGCGCGCGTGTTCATGTGTGTGTGTGTGAAGGAAGAGAGAGACAGACTAAAAGACAGATACCTTTGGGTCCATTTCTGTATAGAAATAACAATTATACCAGCAGTTTTCCTTTCATTCCCCCAAAGCAATTACAATGGTAGTTAATAAACTGGCAAATATTAACCTTATGCAATTTTTAGACAAAGGTCTAGATCCATAAAACTATTAATAAAATCAAGGTCCTAAGCATGTTCACAACCCACAAGCGTTCACTGTGATATTATAATCTTTCTAAGCCACCCTCCTCACTACCCTTTTCCTAGATAGTGGACATGCTTTCTTCCAGATTGTTCTATGAAACACTAGCTCATTAATACATACTGCTGATTGTTATTACTTTGAGTGTACTTACCACACCATTTATCCTTTCATCAGGGATGATCATCTTGATGGTTTTAAATTTTTATTTATTAAAAATAAACTTGAGTACACCTGTGTATTTACTATGGACAATCACTATTTCTACTCTTCAATAACATTTACAGAGAGATTGTTCACATGGTAGGAGTATACTTACCTTTGTTAGAAATCATTCAACTGTTTTCCATAGTGATTGTAACATTTTGCATTCCAAACAGCAATATTTGAAAGTCCAGTTGCTCCAAATCCTTGACAAAATTTAATATTATGGTCAACCTTTTTAGTTTTGGCAATTACGATCAGTGTACAGTGGGATTTTGTTAATGTATTCAATTTGTATTTCCATAATAGCTAATGATGTTAAGCACCGTTTTTGTATCTATTTGCTTCAGGGTACCTTTTGTGAAATTTCTGTGCATATCTTATTCTTATACATTTGTTCTGTTTTCTCATTAATGTTTTTTGAATACTGGATTTGTCTTTATTAAATATGTAAGATGCACACACATTCCCCCAGTGTATGGCTAGTCTTTTATTTATTTAATAGTGATTTTTGAAGTTCAAAGGGCACTATGATTAATTTTGAGTTAATTTCTGTATATAATGCACATTACAAACTTTCCTCTTTCCTTACACATGAATATCCAGTTGTTTAAACATATTTGTTGAAAGTTCTAAACTTTCTCCAATGAATTATCTTTGTTGTTTTTTTCCAAAATTTATTTGTGGTCTATATCTGAATTCTACCACTTCCATCGACTTAATTACCAAGTTTTTTTTTTAAGAGGGACAGTGAGACAAGGAGAGAGAGAGAAGGAGAGAATCAATTTTATTAGGTTTTTCATGTGGAATACTTTCCACATGAAAAATTCCTGCTGCAATTTCTTTTAAGAGTCAGTTTAGATTTGTTAAAAATGTTTATTTCATGATATCTGACAATGTTAACTACTTGATATTAGTTTCCATTCTCCAATAGAAATTATGCCTGTGTTTTTTGTTATTGTATATTCAGAAATTAAGAGAATGCTCAATGTGTAATAGCAGATCAATTAGCATTTATGCAATCTACAAAAGATTAAAAAAAAACTAAACTGTATGTCTAGTATTTTATATTCTTTGCTATTTATTCAGAAAGTCTTAAAATATTTTCTCTTCTTAATATTAATTCAAAATCCAATTGCCTAATTAAATTCAAAAGTCTAGGTCTTATTTTATTTGCACATTCATTTTTTTTTCTTTTTGTTTTAGGCAGAGTTTTAAGAATTTAGTTGTGAAATTATTTATTGTAATTAGAAAACTCCATACGTGAGTATGAATAAAATTCCTATCATCCTTTCTGTCTTTACAGGGAATAATACTAGTATTTTTTTTGTAATTACATCTTACTAAAAGAAACGTAACATTTTTAAATGATGAAATATTTTCTGTTGCACATGCTAATGAACAAGTGTCTTCAAAAGTGTTTTCTCAATTCTGTTTGCAGTTCAACATTTGAATGTTTCTGTTCAATTCCACTACTGAGTACAAATTTGCGACTTAAACCTAGTATTTACTAATTATCCACCACCCTGACATCTAATTTTTTTAAATAATTTGAATTTCTAAATCACTTCAAAGCCTAATGGAACTCAAATGCTATTACAGCTGAAACCACTTAATAGGGCCTTGTTAATAAAGACAATCTAGTTAAATTAGGCACTTTTAGTGAACATATTTTATTATGGCCACTTGATGTAATCCAAAATAATAATAATGGCTAATGAGTACAGCCTGAGAACAGGCCCATTTTCTCCATTAACCATTTGCCTGAGATGTTGGGATTTTCCTGCTTCAGAATCACTGATTTGAGCAATTCTATTACAAATTCTGATTTCTGCCATAAAAAGGAGAAAACAAGTATCTATAATGTAGATATTACTGTAACTTAGGTGCATACATGGAAGCCCGTCCAACAAAGTGTCCCCATTATCTCTATTTTGCTGCTGCCCAGAAAACAAGGTTTAGATCTTTCTTCTAATAGGTCATGGCTATTTTACTTTAATCCATGAACTATTAGAATTTAGATACTAAAAGTTCTCACTAACATACTATGTGGGTGAACACTTGGCCAACTGTATAATATTACTGTTATCAAAATATTCTAGATATAAAATATTACAAGGTCACAGAACAGCTAGCAATGTCAGGAAGTTAACATAAACATTAAAACTGTATATATTAGAGTGAGTGTTTGTGTATATTTAGTCATACATTCAGTAATTTCTCTACTGAAGCAGTGTCTACTGTTTGAGAATGAAAAAGGCATTCCATTGACAGTTCATAAAAGGGTTTCCATAGTCCTTCAGTATTAAAATCAACTGTATGTCTAACCCCTTACCAGAATTCATCCTTTCACTTTTTTCCTACATTTATCAATTTGTTTATTCTATAATTAATTTACTACATTTTAAGGATTATTCTACACATCATGAACATAAACATAAATTGCTCTGGATTTTTCCACTGTCAACTTAGCATTATAACTGCCCATTCTACATTCAGAGGAGAAGTTCAGAACTAGATGTGTCACAATACTTTCTGCTATTACTCTGGGTTAGTTACCAATGAGTGGCCCTCTAATGGTAGCCTAAAGGAGAAAAAAGAGCAATTTTTCTATAGTTGCAACTATGTTTATACAGTTGTAATCATCTATAGTTGTTTCTCCTGGTTCTCAGAGAACTTTCTGAAAAATCTCTTGTTGTAAGTAAAGAGTTAATATAAACAGTTTCTCATGGACTCCATTTTGAGATGGAATCTTCCTGAAAATCACCCACTATGGTTAGTATCACTGAAAGAAACTTGTCAGTAATTCTTACAATTTAAGATGTCTTGGAAATGATCTTTCAGATTTTATTTCACAATCTTTTCAAAGAAACTTTGTGTGCTTCTTTTCTCAGATTTAAATATTTCTCCACTCCTGCTTTTGGAAAAGTTGAATACACACACACACACACACACACACACACGCACAAGTGACTTTTCTGCTTCACCTGATACAAATTGAAAACTGTATAAGCATTGCATATCAAGAAATCCACAGCAATAGTTTTTGAGAGACTTGGAAAAAGGTAAACTGGGTACTGTGATTGCTCTGTCTTACTTCCTGAAGAGAATTGGCAAACCGCAATACAAGAATGGAAATACAGGTAAAGACTTGTGGTCTACCTTAAGTAAGAGAATGGAGGCAAATTCTCATCAAGGCTTCTGTGGCTGACCTCACAACAGAGAGGAAAGATTTAAACAGATATCTACAGATTTTTTTTTTTAGTCTTCCACCTAGTACTTATTAGCGCATGTGTATGAGAAAATTATTTGATGATCACCTGAAAAGAGCTAGTGGAGCTATTTATGGAACTTCCATAGGATTGGGAATTGTTTGATTCCCCCAGCAGGAGTGGAAAAGTCTTCTGCCTTGTGGAGTTCATGTGAAATTCTCAGAACAGAATTCTTTCCATAGGGAGATCTTAAAAAATAAGGCCTTAGAACAAAGACTGTTCTGGTTCTACCTAACAAAAGTCAAAGGGGCAAACACATTTTCAAAGCACTTAACAGTGTTTTCAAATCACTTAAAACTGTTAGAATTAAAAATGGTGTAGCAGCTATGAAAAGTGGAAGCTCCTTAGAGAATTAAAAAATAGAATTAACCATGTACTCTAACATCTTACTTCTAACTTCTGGTTATATATCCAAAGGAATTTAAATCCAGATTTCAAAAAGGTATGAATTCCCATGTTCATTATAGGATTGCTATTTACATAGCCAGTTATAGAAACAACCCAACTTTCCATTCACAATTGAATAGATAAAGAAAATGACAAAAATTTCAAGGGAATATCACTAAGCCTTAAAATAGGAAATTTTGCCATTATGACAACATGGATGTATCTGGGGGACATTATGCTAATTGAAATAAGTCAGTCAGAGAAGGACAAATACTGTATGATTCCACCTACAAAAGGTATCTATATAAGTCACACTCATAGGAATAGAGAATAAATTAGTGATTTCCAGGTGCTAGAAATGGGACATTGTTGTTCAGTGAGTATTAAGTTTCAGTTATGCTAGATAAATAACCTCTAGAAGTCTACCGTACAACAAAATGCCTACAGTTGACAATATGATATCATACACTTCAAACTTTAAAGATAAAGTTCATATTAAGTACTCTTACCACAACAAAAGGGAGAGTCAAGGAAACTTTAGATGGTGTTGAATATACCCACTACCTCATGGTGGTAATGGTACCATGGATGTTCATTTATGTCTGAATTCATGAAAATATGCACATTAAATACCCACAGTTCTTTATATCTCAATTAGACCCCAAAATGGCTAAGTTAAATTAAATAGACAATTTTTAAACAAATTAAAATTGCGAAGCATAAAAGGAAATAAAAAAACAGGAAAAATGATCTATGATCTGTAATGAGTAGAGAAATAAATTAGCTGCTATTGACTCCGAAATGGTAGAGATTAGATGGTTTCACTGGTGAATTCTATTACAAGTGGAAAAAATAAATAATAGTAATTCTACACAAATTTTAAAAGTAAGACAGAATAAAAGAAGAAAGGAATAAAGAATAAGTAGCAACTAGAAAAAGAGTAGGATGGTAGAATTAATACCAATAGTATTAATTATTATTGATCAAAATGAGCTAAAGCTATAGAACTTTTAGAATAAAATCAGAGGAAAATTAAATCACCTTGATTTAGTCAACATTTCTTAAATACAACAATAAAAATTATAAAAGAAGATAAATACATTAAGTTAAATTTAGCTAAATTAAAATCTAAGCTTTTCAAAACACTCTTATATAAAGGAACACTCAAGCCATAAACTCATGGAAATACAAACATGTATCTGATATTGGACTTGCAAATGTGTGCATCACTTGTACTCAATAAAAAACAATAAGTGCAAAGCAGAGGGCACAATATCTGAAAAGACAATTCTTCAAATATACATAGATGGCAAGCACATGCAATCATGCCCTAAATTATTAATCACCAGGAATATTACATTAAAACCTTTTGAAACACAAATAAAATCATCAAAAGTGGCTCAAATAAAAATGACTCAACACTATTAAGACACATGCAGTGATTTTCAATATCACTGATCATTAGTACATTAGTGTGAAACCACATTGAAATAATGGTGACCATTTAGAGCAGCCGAACTTTCTTCCACTTCAGCTGGGAATTTAAAAAGTTAAAAGTACTTTAGAAAATATTTCAACAATTTATTAAAAACATGAACATGTACCTTCTACAGTACCTAATCACTCCAATGTTAGGTATTTACTCAATTGAAACAAAAGTATAGGTTCTTAACAAAGTTGCGTACTCAAATATTTACATTAATTTTATTCTTAATATCCCCCAATAGCGAATGTACAAATTGTATAAATGTGTGATAGAAAACTACTTAGCCAAAAAGATGAATGAGCTATTTAAAAATATACTGGCAGAAAAAAAATCATATCAAAAACAGAGGTAGTGTGTGATTCAATTCATTCAAATTTCCGAGAATGGAAATACATCTGTAGTGCATGAACACAAATCAACAGTAACTTATAGAAAGGGGTGGATGGAAAGCTGATGAAGGAATATACTTACTTAAGGAGAAAAAACATAGAAAAACTGGAACCTTGGATGAATAAATATGAAACCAGTCCTAGGCAAATTTGTATCAGAGCAAGATACAGATATTAGGTAATTCTATATGATGACTATTGGAGAGCAGTATAAATAGATGTACAAGACTCATAAAGACTGAGTAAATACAGTTCAGATACTTTGGATAAAAAAAAAAAAACTCCAACTCAAATTCTCTTCAGTAAGCAAAGAAACAAGTTAGTTTATTGACCCATAATTAATTAGTGGAGTGTTTGGCAAACCACTCCCAGACCAGAAATACAAATAGTGTTTCTCTACAGAGTTTCTTTCCATTGCTTTGCTCCTCTTTTCTCCAAACTGACTTTCTTCTTATGTTCCCATTATTATTAAGATAATTCAGAAGAAGTTCCTATTCTGTATCTTCTAACTGTAAACCCAGTGGGACAAAATCTACAAATTTTTCCAACAGTCTTTATCAATCATTATTTGACTCTCCACAGCTTTTATTGGGTCACAATATCTAAACAAACTATTTAGGCCTAAAAAATAAAATGATCTGATTTTCTGATCAGAGCAGTCATAGAGCCACCCCTATCATTATAAGGTTAATGGAAGATGTGGTGGTACAAAGAAAAATTTGGATAATGTTAACAGAAAAACATGGATTAAATGTAAATGGCAGATGTGGATCCAGGCCTTGGTCCCTGGGCACAGCAGGAACCCAAGATACCCTCATGACCCCCACCTGCAGTCACCTGGTCACAGCACATACCCACCAGGTCCAGTTATATTGGGTCTTCCCTGACCACCAAGGATTCCAAATCCAGGCAAAGCACATAGACAGGCCCATTCCACACCACCTGCACATCCAAAACTGCAGGACCCATCAACACACACCCACCATTTCACTATAACAATCCAGCAGTGTCCCCAACAGGCTCCGGATCTTTACTCTGGAGCCTAGATTCAAACGGTGCAACAAAATAAGGATCCAGGCAGAAGCAGATTTTTGGAAGAAGCTGGTCATCACAGGGGTGGTGTCTGGCCTGACCCATTGACGTACAAGGAAGAAGCATCCAGAGACCTTCCTTACTTCCATACAGGGAACCTCAAAAGATCCAGAAAAAGCTAATCAAGAATGAGGAATCCAACTACAAAAGGTTCAAAATCACAACTCCCATATCAAGGACCTCACAGGCAGGGAGTGGGATGAAGACCTAGAAGAAAATATCAATGATCACATTACTAAAAGGAACAATGAACTAAAAGAAGATTTAATGAAGGAACTAAGTGAGAAAACTCAAGAGATGAAAAACTCTATTATCAAAGAAATATACATAATGAAAAAGGAAGTAAAGGAGCTAAAATCGTTAGTCAATCACATCAGAGGAATAACAAAAGAATTTAGTAATAGAGTAACTTCTACAGAAAACAGAGCAATAGCTGTTCAAGAAAGAACATCTGACAATGAAGATAGGCTGAGCAAGCTTGAGCACATGGATGAAAAGAAAAAAAAAAAAACCCACAGAGCATGAGCAGAATTTTCAGAAAGTCTGGAACAAAATCAGAAAAAATAATCTAATAGTAATTGGGATACAAGAAGAAACTGAAATGCAAATGAATGGCATAAAGAACATTCTCAATCAAATTGTTAAAAAAAATTTCCCATATTAGAGTAGAGTCAGATATGTTCATCCTGGAAGCATATAGGAAATCCAATACACCTAATCAACAGAAAAACTCATCAAGACAAATCATTTTCAAAATAAGAACATTTCATTTAGGTAAGGTCAGACTTTCAACATTCACAAACAGAAAATTCAACACTACAAAGAATCCTCAAGAGTAAGCTTCAGGAAGAAGACCATGCAAACACTCCTCAAAACCCACAAACAGAGGAAATTCAAGAAAGGTATACATTATCAGTAGACAACAAAGACAACACAGAACTCACTAATTAAGCACAATGACTATGAACCACAATCATATAACTATCTTAACACTGAATGTGAATGGTCTCAATGCACCAATTAAAAGACACAGAACAGCATATTGGATAAAAAAAATGCAACAATATGCTGCTTACAACTAACTCACCTTAGAGCCAATAACATCCACAGATTGAAGGAACATCCACAGATTGAAGGTGAATGGAATAATTTTACTAGGTGTATGACCCAAGAAAGCAAGCTGATGTTACAATACTTAAATCTAATAAAGTAGATTTCAAACATAAACTAATCAGAAGATATAAAGAAGGCTATTACATCCTAGTAAAGGGAACAATAGAACATGAAAATAGAACCATAGTAAATACATACTCTCCAAACACCAACACTCTCAATTATGTGGATAAATTACTGCATGACATAAAATCACCTGTGGACCCCAACATAATAATACTTGGAGTCTTTCACACTCCACTATCACCAATAGACAAATAAACAAAGTAAATAAATAATAAGGATATCTGCACCCTAAACAACTCCATAAATCAAATAGACTTAACACACATCTATAGAATATTCAAATTTGCTAATTTTTCCTTCTTCTAAGCAGTGCATGGATCCTTCTCCAAAAGATCATATTCTATTGAAATATCAGCAAATACAAAAAGTAGATATTATTCCATGTATCCTATCAGACCATGATGCTGTGATTCTATTAGTTAATATAAAAAGTTACAACATAAAATACATATATACATGGAGATTGAATAATAACCTTTGACATGAAGAATGGATCTGGAAGACATGAGAGCAGAAATCAAAAAAATCTAAGAAGCAAATGAGAATGAAAACTCATCATTTTGAAACCTCTGGGACAGCATGAAAGCATTACTTTTTAATTAAGAAAATTACTTGTTGAACAATCAAACATGCTTTGAATGAAACAATATGATATATATATATGTATATTCTGAAAATTAGATTTACTGACTAGAACCCCCCTAATTACCCACCCTTACCCTCCCCTTCCTATTATTAAGGAGAAAATTCATAGCACTGATTGCCTACAATAAAATTCAGGAGATATCTTGAATAAACAACCTTATGCTCCAACTCAAATCCCTAGAAAATGAAGATTCTAATACCAAAGCCAGCAGAAGGTAGGAAATACTCAAGATCAGAGCTGAAATCAATGAAATCGAGAACAACAACAACAAAAACCAATAAAAATAATCAATGACAAAAAGAGCTGGTTCTTCAAAAAATTAAATAAAATTGACTGACCCCTAGCCGATCTCACTAAATGAAAGAAGGAAACCAAGCAACAAAATCACCAACAAAAAGGGAGCGATCACCATTGACCCAATGGAAATACAAAGGATTATTAGAACCTATTTTGAAAATCTGTACTCTCATAAATTAGATAAACTGGAATATATGAACATATTTCTAGACACATACAACATCCCCAAATTTACGCAGGATGATTTCGAAGGTCTAAACAGCCCAATAACAGGCACCAAAATCAATATAGCAATTAAAAGTCATCCAAAGAAGAAAAGTCCATGACCTGATGGATTCCATACTGAGTTTTGCCACAACTATAAGGATAAGCTAACACTTCTATTTTTTAAGCTATTCCAAGGAGTCTAAAAGAGGGAACTCTCCCAAACACTTTTTAAGAGACAACCATAACCTTAATACCAAAACCCAACAAAGACACATCAAAAAAAGAAAACTAACCACCAATACAATGATCATTGATGCAAAAGTTCTTAATAAATTTTTAACAAACCGCATTCAAAACCACATCAAGAAGATAATTCAGTGGGCTTCATTCCAGTAATGTAAGGCTGATCCAACATACCCAAATCAACAAATGTGATTTATCACTTGAACAGAATTAAGGACAAAAATTATATGATCATCTCAATTGATGCAAAAAACAAAAGTCTTTGATAAACTCCAGCATGAATTTTTGCTCAAAACTCTAGAGAAGATAGGGATCAAAGGAATGTATCTTAACTATGTAAAGGCCATATATGACAAACCCAGTTTAATACTAAATGGTGAAAAATTGAAAGCATTTCCACTAAAATTGGAAACAAGACAGGGCTGCCTGCTCTCACCACTTTTATTCAGTATAGACCTCAAGACCCTACCCAGAGCAACCAGGCAAGAAAAGGAAATCAAAGAGATAAGAATAGGAAGACAAGAAGTCAAACCATCACTTCTTGCTGATGACATGATCCTATATCTGGAAGACCCAAAAATTTCCACCAGAAAGCTGCTTCAGCTTATAAATGATTTAAGGTCCTATTTATACCATCCTCAAAAAGAAAAAAAAAATTGGTAACTAATCTAACAAGGGAAGTAAAACACCTCTACAATGGAAATTATTGAACATTGAAAAATGAAATTGAAGACTAGAAAAGATGGCAAGACATTCCATGTTCTTGGCTAGACAGAATGAATATAATTAAAATGGCCATTGTGCCAAAAGCACTATATCGATTATAGTGATCCCCATTGAGATACTAATGTTGATCTTTGCAGATGTAGAAAAATCAATTATCAAATTCATTTGGAATAGCAAGAAACCTGGAATAGCAAAAAATATTACTAAGAAAGAAAGATGAAACAGGAGGTTTTGCAATTCCAGAACTAAAATTATACCATAGAGCTGTAATAACAAAAACATCATGGTACAAGTATCAAAATAGGAATGAAGACCACTGGAATAGAATAGAAGACTCTGAGACAAATCCACAAATTTTCAAACAACTGATATTTGAGAAAGTTGGTCAAGACATAACATGGAGGAATGATAGCGTACTCAACAAATTGAGATGGAAAAACTGGGCAGCCACTTTCAGAAAGTTGAAATTAGATCCTTATTTCTCCCCTTGCATAAAAATCAAATCTAAATGGATCAATGAACTAGGAATTAAATCAGCTACCATACAACTTATAGAAGAAAAATTAGGAGCAATATTTCAGCATATTGGAGTTGGCAATGACTTTCTTAGCATGACATTCAAAGCAAAAAAAAAAGTCAAGAATCAATGAGTGGGATGCCATTAAACTAAAAAGCTTTTGATCAGCCCAGCAATTGGTCAATACTGTCAAGAGAGAACCTACAGAATGGGAGATAATCATAGCCTGTGATTCCTCAAACAGGGGACTAATATCCAAAATTTACAAGAACTCAAAAAACTTAATATCAAAATCTCAAAAACTCCAATCAATAAATGGGCCAGAGAGCTAAACAGAAACTTCTCAACAGAGGAAAGCATGCAAGCCAATGAATACATAAGAAAGTGTTCTAAATCACTAGTAATAAGAGAAATGCAAATGAAAACTACATTAAGATTTCACCTCACTCCAGTCAAATTGGCAAAGATGAGGAATATAAATAATTACAGATGCTGGAGGGGTTGCAGGGAGATAGGAACACTAATACACTGTTGGTGGTAGTGCAGACTGATACAGCCCCACTGGAAAGCAGTGTGGAGGCTCCCCAAAAAATTAGTTGGATCCACCATACAACCCAGCTACCCCTCTTCTGGATGTTTTCCGAGAAGAGCTAGAATCAGCATATTACAGTGACACAGCAAAATTAATGTTCATAGCAGCTCAATATACATTAGCTAAATTATGAAATCAACCTACAAAAAAAATCCTTCACTGGATGAATGGATCCAAAATTGTGGTGTATATATGTATATATACATATACATGCGCGCACACACACACACACACACACACACACGGAGTTCTAATTGAAACAAAGGTATTTGGGGATTTGAATGTTAATGGATGTCAATGAAAGAAATTATGCTGAGTGAAATTATCCTACCCCAGAGACTTAAGAGACAAACATTTTCCCTTGTTTGTGGAGGCTAGAAAAAAACCCCAGCTTGTGTAAAAGATAGTGAAGTGCATATACTTGACTCAGCAAAGTCCAAGCAACACATAATCTAGGGAAACCATAGATGTGTAAGGGGAAGGGGAGAGGGAGGGGAGAGGATGGTGGAAGGGAAGAGGGAGAGGGGAGAGGGAGGTTTCCGGGTGGGAATTAACAAAGTAGCTTGGTCTTTACCCACTCAAGAAGTCAAATAATACTTATGAATTCTGTTAATCCTGGAAAAAACACAATCATATATATGCACAATGATATATATTTTTATGTATTTGGGAAAATAGAGAAAAAATATAAATTAAAATATAAATGTCAGAAAAATTGTAAGGAAAAATAGAAGTTGCCTATAAGGGAAAAAAGTAGTGAGTTGCATATTTAAAGATATTTACAGTTTCAAAGGTGACTAACTGGGATTTTCTTGTCCCAGTGTTCTTTGTATGTAAAAGTGACAAATATTGTCTCAAAAATGTTTATTGAGTGCCCACTGATATCTCATATTTTTCTAGGCACTAAAGACACAAAGTCAAACAAAATATTTCTTCTATATTCAATAAATTTATAGTATAGTGTAGGTGATAAACAGGTGTGTTAAATGCTATAAGAAAAGTCTTTAAGAGTGATGGGATCCCAGAAGAAGGGTTTCAAGATTACTTTGGAAATTTGAGTCAATTTTTCTTGAACCAAATTTGGAAGAAATAGGAATTAGCCAAATGCAATAATATTATGGGAATGGGGCTAATGAGGGTATTATATCAGATGAATTAACAGTAAATGGCACATGGAAGTGGGGAAACTGGCACATGCTGGCACTTACTGTGGAGAATAGTAGACTGTGGAATAATGAAAGTAAATAAAACTGCATAAGTATACAGACAGCAAATAAAAAAAGATCTTGTGTTCTAAGAAGTTTGAAATATATGTGGAAAATATTGTAGACTAAATTATCACAGAGAGGAAGGAGAAACAATAAAGAAGTATAGTAAGTCTATTAGAGCAAAGATAGATTGAAGGAGGCCCAGAGCATCACCAGGGAAACTCTTACCAGGGTTATTTTGGTAATAATTAAGGTACATAGATAGCGACAAAGCCAGGAAAATAAAAATGATCAGGCTAGCAGGGTTTTTGTTTTATTTTTATTCAATAAACATGGTCTTACAACTAGGAGGGGTTCATTGTCAAACAATCAAGAACAAAAGTGTAATGACAGAACAAGAAAAGGCAGTGTGGAGATTCCTCAAAAAATTAGGGCTGGAACTGCCTTTTGACCCAGCTATTCCACTCCTGGGTATCTTCCTAAAAGAGCTAGAATCTTTTACTATAGAGATACCGCTTCATCAATGTTTACAGCAGCTCAATTTACTATAGCTAAATTATGGAACCAACACAGATGCCTCTCATTTGATGAATGGATCCAAAAACTGTGGTACATATATACAATGCAATACTACTCGGGCACTAGAGAACACGATGTTATGACATTTGCAGCTAAATGGATAGAGATGGAAAAAATTTTTGCTAAGTGAAGTATCCCAAACTCAGAGAATCAAGGGCCAAATGTTTTCTCTCATTTGTGGAAGCTAGAATATAAACAAAAACAGTACATTAGATGGCTAACCTAACAACTACCTCAACATGTATGAATTCTTACATGATCATGGGCAACTGTGATTAGGTTCCTGGGGGAGGTGGGTAGGGAGGGAGGGAGGGAATAGGAAGGACATGAAGGTGACCAGAGGGAGGTAGTATGGAAGAATCTAACCTGAAGGGAACCTCCGACTTTCACGAGAAGTCCAATTAACTTGGGGCTTAGGTTAGCAGTATTAAGTAAAAGTTTGTTCCAAAGGTAAATGGAGGATTAGTTTAATGTGAGCCATGGTCATCCAGCCATCTATTGTTTTATTGAAGTGTGCTGAAAAGCTGATTGCAGAGTAGGACATCTGATTACATTAACAGCTTTAGTGCTCTGCATTTTGGCTAACAATATCTTGTACTGGTCGCCCTTGACAGAAATCCGTTGGAAAAAATATTTGTATTGTGTTTAACTATCAAATCAATGAGCCCAACAGATGATATGACAGCAAATGCAACATGAGCCTGAAGATGCAGGTAGAGTCCAGATAAAGACGAAAATTCTCTGAACTCAACAATGGTGAGGCTACAACTTCAGAGAGCTGTTCTGGACTAGGCTCTGCAATTTATTCAAATTTTTTCCTTTTCCTCCCTTCCCCACACCCATTCATGATTACAGTAATATATTCCTTGTAGTAGTTTGGGGAATGCATAAAAATACAAAGGTAATAAAACTATCTTATGATTCCAACAATTTTAGAGGATGACATTTAATAATGCAGAATATTTCTTTGAGTCAAATATAGGCATTAGAAATCAAATTTTATCTGAAACAAGAACTCAATTACTACACTACACTAAAGATTAAATTTTCTGAATGGTTCTGTAACCTTTTTCTTCATCACATTTGAGCCTTTTCCAGGAATCTTGGGCAGGTATATACTTTACAATAATATAAAATGATGTACTCAAGGATATTGTAGCAGAATAGACACACAGCATCTTGCAGGAAAATCCAGACCTGCTACTCTCAGTAGAAACAAAGTTACTATAATTTAGAGGTGAGGATATTTCCCTTCTTCTTCATCAAAATTCGGAAGAAAAATCTTAGGGTTCAATTTCATCTTACTATCTCAAAGACATTACATGATACACTTTTTTAGAATTACGGTATTGTTTATTCATTTGTTCAAGGTTTTGAATAATAAAATTGTCACACACAAAACATGTATAAAACATATAGGTACAACTTTAAAGCAAGAATTTTAAAATGAATATATAGCACCACAAACAGCTGGACGGAGTGCATTGCCAATTACTATGAAGCCCCTCTGTGCCTTTCCCTAATCATATTCTCCTTCATCACCCAAAAATAACAACTGTCATGAATTACTCCATTGCTTTCCTTTAGAATTTTAACACCAAAAGTATCCCCAAATAGCATATGCTTCTTTCTTTCCACTTTAACAAATGATGCTCCCTCATGGAATTTTTATTTAAATGATATTAAATCTATCCACCAATATTTAGCAAATTGACATCCTTTCATTATTAAATCCCTTTCTATGAACATGGTTTAGTATTCTTTCAATGCTTTTCTATAAATTTATTCTTAAAATGACAAATACAATTTTATATTTTTCTGTTTTCTCTTGCAACAAATAGGGCACATTTCCAAAGCATATATGTATTTCATATATTGTTAAATTCTTCTTGATTAAGGTTTGTAACATTTTATTATTTTAAAATGAATGTAATCTTTAGTAATTTCTTCAGATTGTTGGCACAGTTTGTTTTCCTTTTTGTTTTTATACAGTTTCAAGAGCTCTGTATCAATTTTATTAGTTTTTCAAAGACAAAACTTTTTAACACTTTAACATCTGTACTCTGTTAATTTGCTTCCATTATTGTTTCATTCAGTCATTTTACTTTGTTTTATTTCATTGTTCTTTTTATGTTTTTTGATGCTTTAGTTTATAGATTTTTTAAATTTTTCTTGTTTTCTAATATGTGCATTAAATAATGTGAACATCTCCAACAGGACCCAAATCTCTCAATTATAATATATGGTTTTTGAGGTATCATTAGTTCCAGTTTTATTTTCCAGTACCTGCAGTAGCTTTCCATCACCATAACAAAATACCTCAAAATCAACCTATAAAAGGAAGGATTTGTTTTGATTCATGAATTCAAAGATGTCAGTCCAATGTTGACTGGCTCCATTGTTTCTGGGTCTGTTGTGAGACAGGGCATCATGGATGAAGGATGTGACACAGCAAGGCTGCTCACCTCGTGGCAGCCAGAAAGCAAAAATAGAGAGAAGAGGGGTGTAGGGACAAAATTTCCCTCTCCAGGACAGGCCCCCAGTGACCTCTCTCCAATCACAGGGCACCACCTCCTATAGTTTTTACTATTTCCCAATAATGCACTCAAACTATGAATCCCTCAATGCATGAACTCACATATGAGGTTAGTGCCCTATTGATCCAACTGCTTCCCAAGAATTCCTATCCTCAGTATCGATGCATTGGGGACCAAGCCTTCCATACAAAGCGTTTGTGTTATAGTATGTTCTACTGTAATAGTATCAAATCAAAATAGTGTCCATTACTCTTTTTTGCTGTATAATTTATCATGAATATATGATAATTTACGGTTATATTTCTATTACTTTTCCCTAGCATAAATGATTTTTTGCCAGAGGATAACATTTTATTGTCAATTTTAAAAATTTGTGGTACATTCTACAATGACTACTTGCCATATCAAACTTATCTTTACCAAGATATGTTTACTCATTTGTTCTTTCAAATGGTTAATGCTATTTGTTCTTCTAATACTTACTAAAAAATTTCTTAAAGTTTAATATGTCCTTAATTTTATTTATTTGTTTTTATCATTTTGTTCATTTTTACTTTATAAAACTGAGGCTGGGTTGCCAAGTGCATAAAGATGGCAATTCTGCTATATTTTATTGTTCTGAAACATCTTGAAACTTCACTAAACTCCAACTTTCATTGTTCTATGCATCTTCTCCTTAAGTTCTGCTCAGTAATGAGTTCTCCCTTAAAATTTTATATTCTTTTCCACTTAACTTCTCTTTATTTCCTCTAGTTGAATTTGTTTCACTGTCTTTTAAGAGTTTTTCTTTGATGAGATTATGTATAGATTTTATTTGTCCTTTTGAGTCACTGGGGCTCCATAAATTTAAAGACTGATGTCCTTCTTCAGTGTTAGATTATTCCTGTTATCTCTTCAATTGTTTCTACTCCTTTTTTTTTTTTTTACTTTCTTTTTGCTCTTCCAATTAACAGTTGTTTCTTGTTATTGGCAGATTCTGTGTTTCTGAATTTGCCTATTCCCTACTATTTATTTCCAATCAAAAAATCAATAATCATGGTGCAGTCATTTGCAAAATGCCCTGAAGATTTGAGTATTTATTAGTGGGTACTCTCCTGGTTGAGGTCAAATAAGGTGACATGCTGCCCTCTTGCTTCAGCTCTCATACTGTAAAGAAGTGGCTATCCTGGTCTATTTGAATGCCATATTTTACACACTTTTGTGTGCTTTTTAATTGTTCATTTTCCTGTTTACAATGATCCCCAAGTGTCATGGTACAGTACTGTCTAGTGTTGCTCTGCACATGATTGTGATATTTTATATAGAAAAATGCAAGTGTTAAGATGAGCTTCATTTAAGCATGTGCTATAGTGGGGTTTACCATGAGTTAATGCCAACAAATCAGCAATATGTAGTATATTAAAGTGTCTTTACACACAGACACACATGTTACATATTGATCACTAGTTGAAAAAGTTGTGATCAATATGTAACATATTGATATGTAACATATCAATATGTAACATAAAAAGTTATAAGACCCTAATCATCTATTTCCCCTTGGGAAAATTGTTGCCCATATCTATTTTATAGAACAATATCTTCTGCAATTAACAAAATCAGCAGTGTAGATTTAGTATTATCTTACATGTAACTTACTCTCCATATTTTGTATCTTTCTTTCCTCCTGGAACTATCTTCTCATTTATACTTTAGTTCTAATCTGCTCTCAAATTACTATTTTAATTATTTTACTATTTAGTTCAATAATATCTGTACTTTATCACATTATCTTTAATATAGTTTAAACTTATTTGTAAAATCCTTATTTTGTGTTTTGTATTTCTAAATATATTACAGAAGATTTTTGGAAACCTGTGTCTACAATTCTAATAAGTTCAATTTTGTGGTTATGTTTCTATTGATTATTGTTTCTCTGGTGTCCATTTATTTTGCTTTTTCTCATTGTGTGCTAGTTTTATATGCTTATTATTTTTGCTTGAAGGATTCCATACTTGTAAAATTACAAAAATGAAGGAAGGCTTAGAATGATGACCCTTATTACAGAATTTTTCATTCATACCTTCCAGGCTGCTGGGGGACTAGAAATGTCCTATTACCTCAATTCAGTTCCCGAGTTTGAGATGACTCAAATTTGGGCTTAGACTGGCCTACATATGACACACTGTTGTTACTCTTAAACAATTCCACAAAGTCCTTAGCAAGTACCAATATTCAGCTTGAGTCTTTCTAGCCTAGCAGTCTCACAAAAGTCCTGTACAGCCTCTTAGTCACCAAATGCAAAATCAGTGGCCTTCCCTAGAGGAAAAGCAGTTCCAAATATCAGACTTCTCTCTCCAAATTTTTATCATCTCCAAACACCAACTTTTACGAAGGCTTTTTAAAACACATGTTTTGAACTCAATGATAATCAGTCCAAGTTACTTAGTTACTATTATAAAGCTTTGATTTTTTAAATTTCAAATACCATATTTAATTTTTATATCTAGATTCTTTCTGTTTATTCAGATTTGCTTAGTGAAATGTAATAATTTGTTATTTCTTTCTGCCCTCAAATTTTATATTTTATACAAATTAAAATACTTACTTTACATTATATGCCTAATAATTTTAATATTTGAAGTCTTCATGAAAATCATTCTTTTGGTATGTATCTTGCTCATACTGGCTTTTTAATTTCTGTGTTCAGTGATTTTTTAAATTATAAATTCTTGTTTGTTAATTATAAATTCTTATTTTAAAATTATGCAATAAATTTGTATATTTGTGTTTATATTGTATCATATAAACATATGAAATGCATTGTGATTTGACCCAGAACTTCAAATTCATCAAATAAATGTATAACAAAAATTCTTATACTTAAATATTTATATATAAATTTACATGTTTTCTTAGGATAAAACACTATACCTGAGTTTATTGGATAAAACTAGTGACTAATACATTTTAATATGTATTAATATAAAGCTCCCGGCAATTTACATTGCAGCAATATTTTGGCTTAATATTTTAGGATGAACATTGAAACAACTATCATGAAAAGGTTAAATCAATGATAACAAAACTGATATCTAAACTCCATATGAAAAGATAAGAATTTTATACAGTCAGACATTACATTATGATATTTTGATGAGCCATATATTATATATATGAAGCTGGTTATAGTGGAACTGAAAAATTCTTATCATCTGGTGACATTGTTGCCATTATAGCACAGAACCTTACATGTTTGTGATATAGATAAACCTACTGTTCAGGCAGTCATTAAAAATAAAATACAACTTTTTAAAAAAGTATAACACATACATTTTTGCACAGTACATATTTGATAATAAATATAAACAACTGTTACTAATTATGGATTTCCAATAATATGCTTTTATAGTTATTTTAGCATGTACTTGTTCTATTTATAAAATATGCTTTTTGTAAAACAGTCACAATGCTGTGCTGGCTGCAGTCTCATACAGGTACATGTCCACGCTATCTCTTGATTGCATCATTCTTTCTTGTACTTGATTTGATCATGTGATCTTGTGTTATTTCAAATATAGTTACACACACACACACAAACACACACACATACACTCACACTCCATGTAGCCTACTTATGTAGTAGTAGGCAATACCATGTAGGTTTTGTAAAAACACCCTCATGATGCTTTTTCTCAGAGGGAATCATGATTATTAAGTGATACAAGGCTATACATTTGTGTGTGTGTATGTATATATACACCTACTATACATATATATTTAACCTGCTAACTTCCTAACTTCATCAAACTTAGCAATAGGCAATAAGCACTTCAATGTTACAGTAGATCCCTTTTATAAGTGTCAATCCACTTGCTTTTTCATTCAACAGTGTTAAATGAGTGACTAATAAATGTCAGACAATGAAATAGACTTGAGAGTTTCAACCACAAGTCAATATGGAAATTACATCCTGATAAAGAAGACTTTAATACATAGTTAAAAACAAAATATGGGAGGACACAAAACATGGAAAGTCATATAAAGGTAAAATATAGTATCCCATGATAGGAATGTTTTCTGTTATTTTGGGTTTCAAAAGTAAATACCGAAAATCTCTTGTATTATCACATAGCTGTGTGTAGATTTTGTTAAAAGTAGAAGCAAAGGAATTAACCTATACAGAATGTAAATGTAATGCTCTTAAAACTAAGATACTTCAAGGTGACAAACTCAGAATAATATGAGGAACATTTAAAATAGAAAACTAAAGGCTAGATTAAGTAAAGCTCCGTAAAGCAAGGTAAGGAATTTGGATTTTATTTTCAGGGCAACAAAAATTTGAAGTTTTGTTCAACAGATTTTTTATACAAGATATCTTATATTTTTAAAAGTTCATTCTGAAGTCTTTGGAAAGAATGGACTGTAGACAACAATGAGCACAGGAAAACAGAGAGTAGCACGCTGGTCTAATTGAGAGATTGGGATGGCTTGACACTTAAAACAATGCAAGAGAAATGAGCCTATTAAGATATATTTTAGCCATACAAAGTGACGCATGCCTGTAACCCTTGCAACTTGGGAGACTGAGGCAGGAGAATCATAAGTCTGAGCCCAGCTTCAGAAACAATTGTTCAAAAGAAACAAACAATTAAAACAAGGGCTGGAGATGCACATTGTGGCAAAGAACCTCTAGGTTCTATCCCCAATGCTGCAAAAACATAAAAATAGAAATATATTTTAGAAGTATACTCAGTAGTATCCTCAATATGTCTAAATGATAGCCTGAAGTAGGGAGCAAAGGAAAATGTAAATTCCAGAACAATTCAGTTTTCCATCTTGAGCATCTGAAAAATAGTGGAGCAAG
The DNA here is from genome assembly GCA_004027875.1 of Aplodontia rufa. Taxonomy (NCBI): domain Eukaryota; kingdom Metazoa; phylum Chordata; class Mammalia; order Rodentia; family Aplodontiidae; genus Aplodontia; species Aplodontia rufa. The sequence goes on along the minus strand of PVKS010013194.1, from coordinate 9,765 downwards.
TGAATGATATGGGATCATTTGCTTCCTACTCTGCACATAATACTGTCTGACCTAACACACTGTCATTTTCCCAGGGCCAGGAACTCACCTTTCCTCATTCTTGCTTCCCAATTGCCAAACATAGGGAATGTAACCAATAAGTACTTCCTGAATGAATGGATGAATAAATAATTAAGTGAAAAAATCACCCTTTGTCCTTTATTCTGAACAACTGGAAATGGCAGCTCATGATTATGAGCAGATAGATTTCAATTCTGTGTAAATATTGCCTGATAATTAGAACTCCACAGGTAAGAGTATAACTTCAGAATAGCATGTTCTCTTATAATTGGAAATTTTTAGGTAGAGTTCTGTTGAAAATAGGACAGGTGTCTAATTTTAAAGTAGAACTGGAAATTAACTGAGGCAGAAAATATTATTTCTTCTAACCTCTCCACTTAATCCCTCTTTAAGTTCAGAATACCTTTCATTGTCCATACACCTGAACAATGATGTTTTATTTCCTATTAATTGAGTTAGTGAACTTACATTAAAAGATGTCTTCAAAAACTGGAGAGAAAATTAAAATGACTGCTTTGACTTTTCAAAAAATAAAATCTAGGGTTTGCCCTTTCCTATGTTTGCCCTGGGGACTAAGATATCTGACCCACATAATCATAACTAGAGAACAAGACAATTAGATGTCTTCCCTTGGAGATTCTCTTCTCACATCTTACCAAGTAACATGGACATGACAAGTTAAGGTGGTTTTTTGGAAGAGGAAGAATTGGTAGTATTGCACTTGGCTAGCTGGTAGAGAAGTTTAGTTTTGGAAATCTTTTCAAAAACTTGTCTTCCTTACATTAGTCTGCTTCAGCTCCGTGGCATGAAGAAGGCAAAATGGCCCCATAAAATCTCATTCTTCCAGGAAAAAGTTTTCTTTCTCTTGTATTCTTATTTATAAAATTTAGAGACCACAGATATAAGAATAAATGAATTGTGGTAGTCATATGGATGCTAATGAGCAGTTAGATTGCTTTGTTGACTGTGTGTTAACACACAGTGGAATGAGTGGGTATCTCTTCACCAACAATTTTTTTTTTACCTAAAGCAATCTGTTTTTACCAGTTTTACTACATTTTCTAATAAATTAATTCTGAAGAAAGGAATTTACACCTGGAACCTGTCTCAAAGTCAGTGGCCAATTTAACTTATGAGATTTTTACATCTTGAATGTTCCACAGAGATGTCACATGGTTCAATTTACTTAATTAGGCAAGATGGCACTTTTATATCAATAGTACATTAATATTTGATTGTAATATATTATACCTAGAATATAACATGCAGAACAAAAGTTAGGAGAGCATGGTCTCTAACCCATAATAAATTGAATCAGAAACTTTTATAAACAGTGCATAATGGAGCCCAAAAATTCAATAATTAAAATCATAGCATACTAAGCAGAAGATCCTGGACATTGAATGTGGGAAGCAAAGAAATATAAATAGATGTTTTTGCAACTATGTTAAATACATGTTTTTGCAACTATGTTACTTTGATTTGATGAATTTGTATAGTTTATGTTTTCTATTAGAAAATATAAACTTTCAAATTTTTATTATTTTCTAAACATTTTCCAGGCATTTCTTTATATTAGGATTTTACCTAGTTTTATGTATGTATTTCATTATACAATATGGACAGCATGACGGACATATAAAATAATTTAAAGTTACCCATGAACATCACTCCCGCCCATCAGCTACATATTGCACCATATTTATGGGTAAGGTAAGGCCTTGGTAATATAACATTTGGAGTACTATTGGGAACGAATTGTCTTTGTTTCTTTTGATATCAGCTACATGTAACACCTAAAATTCTCTTCTAATTACACTTTACTACTTTTACCTTTTTACACCCTTTTCTGAGACTCACAAAAGAATTGTTTAGGATACTTAAGAAATGCTTCTTTCTAACCTCTTGCAGTGTGTGTCCTATTCAAAAAAAAAGTTCCATTTGTGGAAAATATCTATTGTCAATTATTATAAAAATAAAGCTTATTAGAAAACTCTGAGAAAGAATCTATTGAAACTATAGACATTACACAATGTGTAGATCAAATATAAGTAGTAGAACAACAATGACATAATTTTATTGAGCAGTAAATATAATATGCATCAGTAAAAATAATTCATTAGTTTAGTCAGCAAATATATTGTTAACATACATTTATATCAGGTACTCCTTTAGATGTTAGAGAGCAGTGATTTATCCCTACTTACACATTTTGTAATCTAATGAAGGAATATATAAAACAAGGAAAGTATTTGGATTTTCATGAAAGCCAAATTCTTTGAAAAATAAAATAGTGCTTGCTATGGAAAGTCACCAAGAATTTGAGATCCACATTCAGTAGGTTGGTTAAAGAAGTCTTTTCATAGGTTACATTAGAGAGTTAAATAGCAGTGCCAGACTCCACTTTATGCAGATCAAGAGGGTCTTATAATCTGATATCTAAGTAACAGAGTCACTATAAAAACATGCACGTGAGAATGAATATAGCTATTATAACTGAAAATTATTTTTGAAAAACTATGCAGAGCCACAAACTAATAAAAACTTCTATCTGATCATAGGATGCACTTACTTTTTATGTTACACGAATATTTTCTTGACACAACATGTAAACTCTCCAAATCCTTATTTTTAGATAAATTATAGGAAATGAATTTCACTGAGAAGAGCAGCTTGTTTATTCGTGCTTGGCCCCTTAGTCGTAATGAGCTTGGTCAAACTCCAAGGCACCCGTGCCAACCAAGGGAAAATATACCACTCTATTATTTAGGATTCTTTAGAGGAACAGAACCAAGAGAAGAGAGATACACATATAGATAGATATAGATGTATCTTGCTTTATAAAAAAAGGAAATTACTAAATTGACTAATAGGATCAAAAGCTGGATAGTGCCCAAACAGCTGTCTTCAGGCTGGAGAACTGGAGGACCCAGTTGTTGCTCAATTCAGGAAGCTAGGTCCCCACAACAAAAGGGACTAATGATGCAACCCCAGCCTGAGACTGAATGTCTGGAAATTCCATGGAGAATCACTGGTCAGAAACACCTTCCTAAAGGAGCTAGAGTCCAACATCCTCAGGCTATCACAACCACAATTGAAACACCTGCTCAGGCAGAATGGGGCTCGCATCTGTGTTGGCTTCCTCATTGCTCCATCTTTGGTTCAGTTTAGGTCCCCAGCCTATTGTAATGTGCCACACAGATTCAGGGTGGGTACCCAACCCCCCTGACCCTGCTTCATGTTGTTATCCTGAAGGCCAATGAATTCTGGAAACACTCTCACTGATATCCCACATAAATCTCTTAATCTCAGCCATATCTTAATCCAATCAAGATGACGATGCAGATCAACCAACACAACCATTCTAGGTTTTATAGATCTGACATATAAAAGCAGTCATTTTAATCTTTTCTCTAGCATTTAAGACATTCTCTAAAATTCAGGATACAGTCTCAGAGGTTTGCTGAAATAACTTTTGTCATAACTTAAATAATTTATTTTTCTTTTTCCCAAATGGAAGCATCTTTACTAAGAGTCCTTTTGGCATCATTTTGCTGTGATTAGCCTATAGTATGTCTTTCCTTGGTTAATCTGCTAACTGTATTTTACACTTTGTTTTTATTTTTGGCCTCTTAATTGGCTTAATGTTCTGCAAACTTATGAAATTGATTTATATATGTGTTTAACTGAACCTTAAAATTTAGTAAATTTTAAGCAGATATTCGTAATTTTAAAGAAATCTAAACTAGATTATTAGGAATAGGGAAATATTTGTGAATGAGAATCTTGGTAATTTAATTTGGTTTATACATCTAGAGATTAGTTTCATATTTATCCTTTCTAGAAATAGTTACTCTTACTATTTTGCCTTGCAAACTGATATAGTTGCTACTTTTAAAATACTTTTTCTCAAATACTTCATATGTGATATCATTTATCACACTGCTGTAAAAAATAACAATCTTCACAAGTACATTTTAAAAATCCTTAAAACATTTGCTTCTCTTAAGAATGATCCGTCTAACACAGCAAAAATCAAACCTCAGGAATGCTAGGAAAGTGAACTTAATTTTGCATCAACATGGCCACAATAATCAATTCAGACTCAGACCTTGGTTGTGCTAATCCATCCAACTTTTCCTCTTGAGACTTTTTCCTGGCTGTGAGAAAACTTACCCAACTAAAGATCTGGATCACAGAGAGAAATGTTAGCTATAAATTCTGCTTCTGCTGTTACTGTGTCTCTTCATTACTCAACTACAACTCTAAATGTAGCATCTGTAGAAAGCATATCAGTCTTCCATTTGTTGTATAGTGAAGTTAAAACAAAAACCCAATGAGTCAGGAATTCAAGGTGTCTATGGTAAATTCTAGACTGCACTATTTTGCTGATCTGGAACAAGACATTCAATGCTCTGGGGAAACCTTTTCCTTACCTATAGAATAAAAGTGTTGGTCTTTTACAAATACAGATGGTCTCCAACTTATAAAGGTTACGCTTACATTTTGTTTTTAAATTTACGAAGTGGGAAAGTGGCACACTATACTTCAAATTGAATTTTAATCTTTTCCTGTGCTAATGATATGTGAAACAGCACTCTCCCATGAGGTTGGACAGTAGCAACCAGCCAGAGCTCCCAATCAACCACAGGACTTTGAGGGTAAAGCACAATGCTCTACATTGTATTGTATTCAATAAGTTATATGAGCTACTCAACACTTTATTATAAAATAGGCTTTGTTTTAGATTATTTTCCCTAACTATATACTAATAGAAATGTGATGAGCACCTTTAAGGTTGACTTGGCAAGCATTAATGTTTACTGGTTAAGTGTATTCAATACATTTTCAATTTACAATATTTTCAATTTAAAAGGGATTCATCAGGACATAATTCCATCATAAGTTGAGGACTATCTGTATAAGATTCTGAAATTATTGTGGGCTGAATCATATCCCCTCAAAATTCATTTGACGCCCTTATCCTTGGAATGCTAACAGCTGTGCTTGGATAAGTAGCTCCCTAAGACCCATGTGTTAAAGGCTTTAGTGCCCAGCCTGTGGTGCTTTGTGAGGTGGTGCAACTTTTAATAGACAGAACCTAATGTGAAGAAGTTAGGTCATGGTAGGTCATTGAGAAAAACATCCTTGAAGGGGTTTTTGGGACCCTTAACTCCTTCCTATTTCACCCATAATTTCCAATGAGGTGAACAGACTTCCCATCTACATGCCCCAATCACAATGCAATAGTACCTCACTACAGGTCCAAAAGCAATGTGTCAACTGATCACAAACTGAAAGCTCCAAAACTGTAAAACAAAATGGACCTCTCATTTGTTTAGTTCATTATCTCAGGTATTTTGTTATAGTAATAGAAAGCTGATTAACACAGTAGCTATAATTAGAGACAGGACATTTAATGAGGTGATTACATAAAAAAATAAAACTACTAAAATAGGCCTCAATTCCATTTTAATGGTTCCCTTATATGAGCTAATTTGTGCACACAAAGGGAAAGCATGTACATAAACAGAGGACCAACCGAGGACATAAGAAGGTGGCCATTCTGCAAGGACAGAAATAAGAAGAAACCAAATCTGTCAACACCTTCATATTACACATCAAGCCTCCAAAGCTATGGGAAATATATCTTTTTATTTTTTGTTTAAACCACTGATACTGCAGTATTTAGTGATGGTGAACCCAATAAACTAATACAGAAGGAAACCATAGAATAATGTTTGTAAGCCATTCTAACCCAAAATAATCTCAAATATACTGAAAAACACTCATGGGCTGGACAATTCCTTCAAAACTACATACATTGTCTTCAAATAATATTTCATTGTACTTTTATTAATATTTCAATTATTTGCAAAGACTGTAACAGTATCTTACATCTTCACAATTATATTTTATTGATCTTATACTATTTTACCACTACTTTTTCTGAATCATGAAATGATATCATTAAAATTATATAGCATTACATACCACAAGGCTAATCATATAGATTTTTTCTTTCATATGGCAGCTATATCTCAAGTATAGACAAATGACTATATAAGCATATAAGGAGGGAAAAAAATCAAGCAACAAAAGATTGTATATGCTTGATCCAGTGATTTGATTCATTTAAAACTTATTTTAGGACCAAGATATTTAAGATATTTGACACCCTTTGGTCTGATAACACCATTAACAAGTAATGTTTTAGTAGATATAGTCAGAGATTACATAGTAACACATAAAATCTTGTTTTATTTTCTCAGCTTAGGATTTATGAAAACTGTGATACACATATGTCCTTACAGCTCATCCTCGTCCAAGAATCCCTCATTGGCTTATAATCTGCTTAATTTTCAGACCAGATTTGGTCCAATTCACAGAATTTATGGTAAGTGTTATTTACCAGTAGGCAAAATTCAAACTTGCATATTCATTTGCAACAGGATATACTGATCCTTTTCCCTCATGGTTGGTTTTTCATTCACAACTTACAAACTATGGCTTTCAGATAGATATATGTTTTTCAGCTCAATTCTTGGCTTTTCAAAATCTTTAACAGTTGAATAACATTTCAGCTGTTTCTTAATAATCTCAAAATGTTGTTTCAGAAATATTCCCCTATCTGCAGGGCTTACAACTTGCCATACGTCAGTAGGTATAGAACCAAATATTGAACAAATGTCCCATAAAACAACTGTGGGATTTCAGTATCAATAAGTATGAAAATGCTCTTGAAACATGATGTTTTACATTGAAAAAATCTAATTAATTTGGTTTCCTTCTATACCTGATTATTAAGTTTTATGTTAACTTAATAATTTCCATAAGGGTGTAAAATTATTATTGCTGTTGTTATAAAACCCTTGCTGATTTTAAAAATAGAGCACTTCTACTCAAAATTTTCTCATTGGCCATAGGCCTCATCTTCACTGGGTGCTGGCTAGAAATTCAGAATCATAGACACTCCTCAGATGATATGCATCAGAATCTTCAGTTTAAAAAGGTTTCCAGGTACTTAGTCTGTAACTTCAAGGTTGGAATGGACTTAACAAGCAGTTGAGCCTTGGCCTTTGTTACACAATCCCAAAATTTCTGTTATTGATATATTAACATTCAAATGAAAAAAGTAATGGGAAGCATTTTAGGAAAAATAATTTAAAAATTAATGCTTTTGATAGAGTACTTGCCTAGCACGCACAAAGCCCTGATTTCAGTTCCAGCACTACACCCCATGCTCCCCCCAACACACAAATTAATTCTAAAACAAAAAGAAAGAAACTCCATTTTGCTTCCATTCAATGCAAACATGTAATATTTTGCAAGAATCTAATATTAAAAGTCTTTGTTAGTTAATTTAAAATTTTAAAACCACATTCTACTATTAAAAGATATAAAACAAAATTTCTTTGATAAAATGAAGAAAAGCAGATATGTGTCTCTAACTCTCTCTCATGTACGCATATGCATTCAAGGAAATTTCTGATCAATGTTGTAAAGGCTTATGATGATCCTGTTCTCCCCCTCTTATGCCATTTTAACATCCATCGCTCTATGACATCAAAATTTGATGTCTTTTAAAAATGCCATGAATTTTAAAATATGATAGAGCTGCTGTAGCTATATTTATCATATTACTTTTTCTTTCCCTCTTTCACAGCTGACATATTATAAGTTAATATGCTGAACATTTTTCAGCTTTTCAAGTATAAGGAGGGATGTGAAAATGGGTTAGAGTTACTATTTATACTAAGAATGAATGAAGACTCTTTGTCATTTTCCTGGAAAGTCAAAAGACTCAAATGAGAAGGGTTGCTTTTTGCTTTGAAATTATTTTCTTTTAATGTAAAGAAAGTAATAAAATAATTATAACTGTTAGTTTATAAACTCTCTCTATATACTACACATACATTAACACATACACATACAACCACCTCTCTAGAAAAGTAAATCAATGGTATTCTGCTTTTAAAATTAAATTTAGATGCAGAAAGAGGCATTTTGAGATGTCTATAATTAATTTTAATACAAAATGGGACAAAATTAAATATTTTAACATGATAATACATTGATTGACCACTGTGCATAGCATATGTGAGTGTGTCCTGGGATTAGTCTCTGACACTCACACTGAAAAGATGTGGCATGTCATCTTGTCATCATTGACATTTTGGGGAGGAGAGAGACAAGGTCAATTAAGCCAGAAAAATGTTAAAGAAGCCAATTGAGCACAACTGTGATTCAACTGCCATCTAAGTGGCTGATTATAGTTTGCCTGCCTACTTAAACTTGCAGCTGTGCTCAGGAGAAAAAAAGGAAGGAGTAGGTGGAAACACTATGGACAATAGAGTAAATAGGCTACTTTTAAAATTGAGCTTCATTCCACCTATGCTGGGCCTCTTTAAGTTCCTGAAGAAGGAACTGCCCGCTCAAAGAATGTTAAAATGATGTTTGAGATACAGAAAGATCTGGCACTTACCGAAAAGATGCCCTCATTTGAATTGCTTCTAATCTAGTTCTGTAATCTATTTTGCTTTTTTGACATGTTTTTACTCTCATAATTTCTTAAAATTTTGTTTTTAATGTAAATCCTCAGAATAAATAGTTCTGATGTGCTTAGAATTTGTTTGCATGTGTGTAGGTATGGAAGCATAGTTGTGGATGTTATGGTCAGGGACAGAGCAAGGTTAAAGATAAATGTGTTAATCAATTTGACAATATTGATGTAGAATATTAACCTTGCATAGAGGCTTAACAACTCAATTTCACCAGTCAAGGAAAAGCTGAAATGGGTAAATATCCTTCACATACATATGTGTTATTGTTTATTACTAAGCAAGTGGGGTTTTTTGTTGTCTAATTTCAGCCTTATAGCCTTATTGTCCCTGAATCTGGGGTCCTTTAAGCTTAAGCTTTCAAGATTCAATACTTTTTCTTGAAGAAAAAAGGTCACTCTAGCCTTTTTATGTTCATGCAAAGGTAGGAAAATTATGATATTCTACTAAATGGGGTAAAGCTAATAATTTCTCCACCAACTCCTCATCATGATATTTAAGAAGTCCTTATTTAATGATTGTACTTACTAACATGTTATTGTCAGTAATATCAACAAATATAAAATTTATAGCTGAAAGCAGCTATATAAATTGTCCAAGGTGAACCAAATTTAAGCAGCCAATTCAGGATTCAAATTCAGACATTTTCTATCAGAAACTACAGCCCATATTTTTCTATTATGTCATCCTGCTGTGTTCCAGTACCAGCCCTGCTTACAGGAAAATATGACACTACACCATTCATTCTTTCCATAAATTCAATAATTTTTTGACAAGGTCTCTTTGTGCTTGTAGGTGTTAAGTTTCATAAGTTATATTAAGATATAAGATAAATATTATGCCTCCAAAACAGCTAAACTTTAATAAATTTCACTGGACAAACTCCAGATAATAGCAGTCAGTACACAAGAATATCTTTTTTTTTTTCTGTTTTCCAAAAGATACTTTTTTTTATTAGAAGAATATAGAAATACAGTTGAGGGGGAAACATTATCAAAACATTATCAATTAATGGATATAAACTTTGTTATTGAGGGGAAAAGCCAGATCATGGATAACCACCTTGATTTTACCTTTTGCAGTTGCCCCCAGAAGAACTCATGCGTTAAATGGGTAGTTCGTGAAGGAATGACATCGGCTTCTG
>PVKS010013193.1:0-51568 GCA_004027875.1 Aplodontia rufa | reverse complement strand
TTTTTGTAGCTGACATTTTTGAGTATTTTATAGATTCTGGATATGAGACCCTTGTCTGAGGAATCATAGTCCATGATACTCTCCATTTCTGTAGGAAACCTCTTGACTCTTTTGATTGTTTCCTTGGCAGTACAAAAGCTTTTTAGCTTTATGGCATCCCATTCACTGATTTTTGACTTTACTTCCTTCACTTTCGGAGGGGATAATTGCAATGTCCAGAATATATACACATCTTATACACATTTTATATTGTTTTGTTAAAATCTTGTAAGGTTGCGCAAAAAAAAAAAAAAAAAAAGAACCATGAGCTCATGCCTGTAATCCCAGCAACTCGGGAGGCTGAGGCAGGAGGATTGCAAGTTCAAGACCAGTCTTGGCAAATTAGTGAGGCCCTAAGTAACTTGGCAAAACCCTGTCTCAAAATAAAAATAAAAAAGCTGGGGATGTGACTTTGTGTTAAGAGTCCATGGGTTTAATCACAGGTACAAAAAAAAAAAAAAAAGGAACCATGAGAGATATCCATACATTTTAACCTGATGTTTGGATCCTTTAACCAGTAATCCATATTAGCAAATCTTGCCAACAAAAATACTTAATAGATTAAAATAGCCAAAAGAAGCAATTTAAAATATACAAAAAATTCTATATTTTAAAACATTTTACTAATGGTTGCAAAGAACATTATATACCTTGATGAGATTCTTGTGATATAATATTGAAACATAAAGCAAGTTATAAAGCTTCTATAGAGCAATTTCAATTATACAAATAACCATTTGCATAGATATAGACTGAAGGTAAACAGAATAAAATGTCAGTCATATCTTATAATTGGACATATTTAATTTTCTATTCTAGCTCGTGGCATTTCTAATTTTTTAATTAAAATGTGTTTTCAACGGGAAAAATAAACAAAGGAGCCATAAAAATGAGCTTACTCTTCTTAATGACCCCACAGCCCATATGTCATGATGAGAGTATCAGTCTGTCTTAAACCTATTTATATGGTTGACCTGCATGATCTTTGGGTAATGAATTCCTTACGTTTGTCACTACAGTGTGAAGAACCACTTCCTCTCTCCCTGCATCTCGCTTAGCACGGTCCCGAGATCATGTCAGCATTCCTGTACTAGCTCAACAAATACTATCCACAACCACGGCTCCCTTGAGAGTTCTGTAAACCCGAAGTGCTGAGTGGAGTGTAGGCTACAATAGCTGGGGCACAGAGCCCCTGGGTATCAACTCGGAAAGCTGAAGATGCTCAAACCCTACACCTAGTGGATCCTGCCTAGGAACTTTCCCCAGAGAAACTCACACTGAGTCTGCCATGCTGCGCCAGGTCTGTTGGTGCCTAGGACAGGTTTGTGCAGTTAACACCTCCAAGAAAGAGATCAACTGCTACAGTAATGCCCAGGAAGAGTAGCACAGGCTGGCACCCCAGCTCAGGTGGAGGTGAGCTCACACAGCTAAAGGAACGCTCTACTGATAGGTCCTGCAGGGTTAGGGGAGGGCAGGTGAGGATTTTTAGAAGAGTCTAGAAGTGTTTGGGGGTCATCACAGGTGGCGGTCAACGGCTCTTCATTTCTCTCTGGAGGAAGCACACCAGCTGGCCCGTCAAGGAAGGCAGGTGAGGTAGGTGAGGGCTGAAGGCCCAGAGCTGTTTGGAGGGCTTGAGAAGAGAACTTCCTCTTTTTTAAGAGTCTGGCTGTGGCCCGCCAGCCTCCAAGTGTCCTGGGAGCTGCAGGGAAAGCTCGGCCTAAAATGTGGACACTTTGCTAGGGGCAATTCAGAGCATGCTGGGAGGAGACCACCGCCATGTGCCCCTATTCTCATTCCAGGGCTCCACAATCTCACTTTGGGGCTCCACAATTTTAGAGTCATCTTTTGGGAGGGGAATATCATTGTCACTAGAGCCACTATGCCACTCAGGGGTCATCTGCCAATCTCAGGCATGTCCACAGCCCCTGTGAACTACAAATAAGCACCTCCTATCCCAATGGCTATAAGAGCCTTCTAGGGTTCACGCGAATACACTACTTCTGTTGGACAAGCACCCAACCAAGCAGTCTCAAGCTCGGTTGGCTGAAAGACCTTGATCTGAGAAGAAAAAAAGTTATATGTATATACCCAAGGACACTCTACCACTGATCTGCATACCAAATCTTTTTTATTTTTTTATTTTGAGACAGAGTCTCACTAAGTTGCTGAGGCTAGCTTCAAACTAGCAATCCTCTTGCCTAAGCCTCCGGAACCACATAGATTATAGGCATGTTCCACCATGCCTGGCAAGCAGAGGTGCCCCTAATGTTAGAAGGTTCTGAGTCGTGAATGGAATTGCTAGAACTGCCACTGCCTTATGGGGACAGCATCTTGTAGTAAAAGACTTCCTGTCCCTTTCTATAGCCATGTCGGGATATCCAGAAGAATGTCACTCTTTGGCCACAAACCCCCTCAGACATCACCCAAGGACTCATGAGGCACCTGGTGGGGCCTGTCTCCTGGGACATAGATGAAGGTGTGACTCATTCCTCTCTGAAATACTGAGAGTATGTCTGCTGTGTGCCAAACACTCCCAGGTGCCAAGAAACATTTGCGGACAGAAACAGTCAAGAATCCCATTCCTTGGGGCTACGTATCCAGTGTGGGGAAACAGCCAATGATAATACTCATGGAAAGTAAATAATGCATTGTGTTAGGAAGGGAAAATTGCTGTGGAGAAATGAATAATTAGATAAAGGGTGCCAGGAAAGTGGGGTGCTGGAAAGCAAGATCCAGTGTTAGAGGAGAGGCCTCTGAAGATGGTGGGATAGAGACTTTAGTGGGTGGAACCTATACAGCAGCATCTCAGGACTCAAGACAGGCATGCCAAGACCTGGGGGACTCACGCCAGCTGGGGATAAGGTGAATGAGACAGAAGTAGAAGGGGCTGGGTCTCCAATGGAGGGACCAGGACTTTGCTCTGAGTGGACAGGACTCCAGGGTGTGGTGTGATGTGGGCTTTTAAAGGTCCTCTCTAGCTGATTGTTGAGGGCTGATTGTTGAAGAGACCCTGTGGAAGCTCTTGCCATGAACCCAGGCAGAAGGCATTTCTTGGGCCCCACAGGAAGGTGGGAAAATCCCTGTAGATGACCATGTCACTCATACCAAAAGTATATTTCATGGCAGACAAAATGAAATATATTTAGAAATTTAGCCATTTAGCCACTGATCTGGTTGCTACTCAGTCTTTGGTTTGTGTTGCTCATGAAAGATGGTCTTAAAAATGTTTTTAAAGGCATAGTCACATGGAATAGCCATAGAACATCAGAGATGGGAGGAAACTTTGGGCTTCTATGATCCAAACTCTCCCTTAACAGATGAAGAAACGGAATCTCCAAGAGGTAAGCTGCCTTCCAAAATCAGACCAGTGGCTCTCACATTGGAATTTGCATACAGGTCATCTGGGAGTGTTGGAAGAGGAAGATTGGGATTTGGGAGGTCCAGGTGGGCCTGATCTGTGCATTTCTAACTGGTTCTCTGGTGATGCTGAAGCTGCTGGTCCAGGGACCACATTTGGAGTAGCTGCTGCCTGGACTGGATCAGAGGCTGTAGCCAGAGTTTGGAGATATATTGCTTGCCTTGCACAGAGGGGAAGTTGCAATTATCATGCGTTAGAGACACTGGTTCTATACGACACTGGAGGACGAGAGTCTTTGGAACTAGGGAGGACAAAGGCATTAAAGTCCCTGGTAGAAGATGGACCCAATCCCCATAGAGCTGAGAAGCTTTATAGCAGATGGGTCCAAGGACTGGATATGGCTTCAAAGATTCCCTGTGTGGGTACTGATGGGGAGGGGCAGGTCTGTATCCTCAGCCTTTTGCTCAGAGCCTGGAAATAAGGAGCTTAATAACTGTGAGCCGGGGAAGGACCGCAAACTAAAACAGCTTCAACAATCCTGTATTTCCCACGAGAAAGGAAGGAAGATGGCTAAGAACAGATGCTCTTTCTGTCTGGGATGCACCCTCTCTGCCTTGTGGCAACCGATGGATGAAGTTCTTGGCTGACCTGGAGCCTGTTTTGGGACACTCCTGTTGCATCACAGTCTTGCCTCATCAGGATGTGACTGAGGCAAAGGAGTGGTCCTCTCTCTCCTGGCCCATGCAAACAAGAGGAGGGTGGAGGTCAAGGTCAAAGTCTCTCTCCAGTACCAGAGCCAGGAGCCACCTGCAGGCAAGTTCATTCTGCAGCCATCATCTGTCTGAAAGCAGATGCTCTCTGCTGGACCAGTTGCCCTCCAACACTCCCTACCTGCATTTCTTCATATGATTGCCCTCCCTAGCAGATGGCTCCTGGTCTGGCAGGTCCTGCTGGGGACAAATTATATGAAATGGTTAAACTGGAGGAGTGAAGGGGACCTCTAGAGAAATCAGGGGGAAACTCCACAACATCCCTGTGGCCAGTAAAAAGCACGCATGTCTCAGTGGCAGGAATATGTAATGCAGATCCTTACGTGGCAGTAAGGACTTCACATATGGATTAAGTTAAAGACCTTGAGATAGGAGATGGTCATGGATCAAGGGAGTGGATGAAGGTCATCACAGGGGTCCTTAGAAGAGGGAGACAGGTACAAATGGGAGAAAAACTTTGCCAGATACTCTTTCAATAAAATTGGTTAATTTTCAGAATATATAAAGAACTTTAAAAACTTACTCCAAAAAAACAATCAATAAGTGGGCAAGTGAATTCAACCGACTCTTTTTTCTTTTCATGGTATTGGGAATTGAACCTGGGGACTCTCTGTCTCTACTACTGAGTCACATCCCTGTATATCCCCAGATCCTTTATTCTCCCTATTTTTATTCATGTGTTATGGTGATACGCAATGGTGAGATTTTTTGTTATGTATTTGTATATGCACACAACATAACAATAAAATTTGACCAATATCATTTCCCAGTATTTCTGCTTTTCCTGCCATCCTCCCTTTCCCTGATCCCTTTCTTCTACCCTACTGATCTCCATTCAATTTTCATGAGCACCCCTCCATCTTTCTTTTCCTTTTACCTCTCTAGCTTCCACATATGAAAGAAAACATGTCCCTTGACCTTCTGATTGGGACTTATTTTGCTTAACGTTCTCAAGTTCCATCCATTTCCCTGCAAAAAACATAATTTCATTTTTCTTTATGGCTAAATAAAACTCCATTGCATATATACATATACTACATTTTCTTTACCCATTCATTCATTAATGGAGACCTAGCCTTTTTACTCTTAGTTTGAGACAGGGTTTCACTAAGTTACCTAGGTTGGCCTCAAATTTTAGATCCTCCTGCCTCGGCCTCCTGAGTGGCTGGGATTACAGGTATGTGCCACTGTGTGCTGATAAACAGGCACTTATCACAAGAAAAAAGTACACATGGCCAATAACTATATAAAAAATGTTCAACATCTTTAGCCATTGGGGAAATGCAAATCTAAACTACACTGAGATTAACCCCAGTGAGAAAGGCAATCATTGAAGACTACAAATAATAATAAGTGCTGGTGCATATATGCAGGATAATGGAACAGTTATGCACTGTTGGTGAGAATGCAAATTAGTGCAGCCACTATGGAAAACAGTAGAGAGCTTCCTCCAAAAGTAAAGACTAAAATTACTGTATGATCTAACTATATCACTCTTCCTCATATACCTGTAGGAATTAAAGTTATCATACCACAGGAATACCTGCCTATCCATGTTTACTACAGCACAATTCACAATAGCCAAGTTATGAAATCAGCCTATGTACCCATCGGCTGATGCATGGATAAAGAAAACGTGGTGAATACACACAATGTAGTACTATCCAACCACAAAGTAGGATGAAATTATGTCATTTGCAGGGAAATGAATGGAAGTGGAGATCATAATGTTAAGCAAAATAAGCCAGACTCAGACAAGTATCACATGTTTTCTCTCGGATGAAAGCTAGGAAAAAAAAAGACAACATGAAAGCAGGAGGAGAACTATTGGAGGAGGGGAGGAGATCAGGAGGATGGAGGGAAGGATAAGAAGAATATTGGGGGACAGATATGATCAAACTATGTTGTGTGCATGCATTAACGTGCCATCGTGAAACCCATTATTCTATATGATTAAATGTCCTAATTTAAAAAAAAAAAGAGGGAGGCGGAAGACTCAGAGTTGAGGGAAATGTGACAAGGGAAGTAGAGTCAGAGGGGAAAAATTTAAAGACACTTTGCAGGTAGTTGTGAAGATGAGGGAAGACCTTATAAACCCAGGAACGCAGGCAGTCATCGGAAGCTGGGGGAATGTCTGGAAATGGCTTTCCCAGAGCCTCCAGAAAGGAGCACAGTCCTGTGGAGCCTGCTTCGGGCTTCCGACCTTCGCGACTACAAGATAATAAAGGTGAATTGTTTTAAGCTGCCGAATTTGTGGTGGTTGGTTACGACATCAAGAGGTAACAAATGTGAGCTCATGACTTTCTAGGGTGAAGCCAAGTCCATGAGAACTCAGCTAGTGTGGGTGAGGGGACCTCGGAAGCCTTGTGGCCTCCCCAAGGGAGAAAGCAGTCAGAAGCCAGCAAATAAGTGGCTTAGGTAACCAGACTGCTGGTTGCCTTCCGTCTGCCTGCTCTGCCTTCCTCTGTAGCAGCAGAATTAAAACAGAAAGCAGGAGCCCAGGACGAACATCTGAAAAACTGCATTCTCAGCATCCCATGCACCTTTACCAATCACATCAAATGAATGAGAGGTAAATAGAATTTTCTGGGTGAAGTTTCTGGAATAGCTTAAGAGGTGAAGAGTTTTGGCCCAGCCCCCTTTTGCCTATTATTCTTCTTCCTGCTTTTGGCATGGAAAATCAATTTGAAAGCTGGAACTCCAAACGCCATCTTGGTCCATGAGAAGTCCTTAAGGTAGGAACCCGAAAACCAAAGAGAGAGAGAAGGACCCTAAGTCCTGAATGATCCTTGAGCCACCACAACTTTTCTCCAGATCCAGACTACTTTATGAAAGAAGGAGAAAATAAACTTACTTATTTAAATTCTGTGTGCTGTGTGTGTGTGTGTGTGTGTGTGTGTGTGTGTATGTGTGTGTGTGTGTGGTAGGTACTACAGAGTGAACTCATGGGTACTTTATCACTTAGCTACATTCTCAGTCCTTTTTTATTTTTTATTTTGAGACAGGGTCTCACGAAGTTGCCAAGTTTGCATCAAACTTGTGAGCCTCCTGCTTCAGCCTCCTGTGTATCTGGGACTACAAGTGTGTGCCACCCAGCTGTCTGCTCTTTATTAATAGCAGCTGATTGCCATTCCAACTGATATAGCACATAATGCAAATAGTGTCTCACTAAGGTGGCTTAATAAGGAAATAGCAGAGGTGTATCAAACCCTGTCTCTGTCATTCCAGCTGAGTGAGGTTTGGGAAGTTGGCATGTGAAGCCACCTCATCAAGCCTTGGTTTCCTTGTTTGTAAGGTGGGCTGTAGATGAGGTTAAAGGGCATGACAGTCATAAAGCATTTGCCACTGTGTTTAAGGCACATTGGAAATAATCAGCTGTTTGTGCCAGAAATGCGATGGTTGGTTAAATGCTGGGCTGTATTGACGAAGAGAGAGAAAGAGGCCCTATACTGAGTCATGCCTAGGATGCACCAGAAATAACCTATTTGCCTGTGGCCAGCAACCTGATCTCCACCACACCCCAGCCCTGTATTCTGACTATGGAAGCCAGCAGGGAGCTCCCTGTCCCAGCAAGGCTGGCAGAGGGTCTGTAGCTGGACACCTGCCCTGCATCCTGGCTGTGTCCTGGGCCTGCAGGAGGCAGCCTAACCAGGAGCCAGGGTGAGAGGAAGGCGTGGATTGGATGTTTCTTTTACCTCTAAATGTCTACTGTACACAGACCCCCATCACCATTCAGAAGCCCAGAACTGAGGTGACAGGTGACAAAACTTTCTGTCTCCAGCCCAGACAGCCTCCCTCATCTCTGTCATGGATATCTCATCACATGACCCCATCTAGAAAAAGAACTGTGCTAAGATTCCTGGGGACCTAGCAGCGGGGAAGAAAGGGGAAGGGAATAGGAAGGACATCAAGGTGACCAGAGGGAGATAGTTTGGGTGAATCTAATCGGAGGGGAACCTCTGACTTCCACAAGAAGTCCAATTAACTTGGGTCTTAAGTAAAGTGAAACATGGAACTGTGGGGAACCCAAAGGGGGGGAACCATGATCTGACACCAATATTGGCTTGCTCTGTCATTACACTTTTGTTCTTGATTCTTTGTTGATGAGCCTCTCCTAGTTGTAAGACCATGTTTATCGAATAAAAATTTAAAAAAAAATTTCTCCCAAGGTCTCAGTCACCCACATGGCCATGGGCTTTGCAAAGCGATTGAAGCCCTGACTCATCCCTCACTCGGTGACTATTTGGGGACTAGTTAGGTCCCACGGGCTGGAAACTTTGGATTAGAAGATGACTATTTTCCAATAGGAAACTTACTGATAGTGAAGAAACCAACTCCCTTGCATATTGTATATGACTGACCACTTAAAGTGGCTTCAACAGGATATGGCAAAGTTAAATTTTGTTCTGCAGAGAAATACATCTCCCACTGAATAGTAACTGTTACAATGTTAAACTATGTCATTGGCTCCTTCTGAATGCCAGGTATTCTAGTGTCAAATCTGCACCATCTTGATTCAGAGCAAAACCCTGCTTTACAGTGAGTGCAGCCCCTGCTCTCACAATGCTCAGAGCATGGCGAAGACCACGGCATGCGACCATGCATGGCCAGTCAAGCTCTTGATGTGGCAAACACTGCAGAGGCAGAGGGAAGGACTGGCGGGGAAGGGATTCCAGCGTTCCTTCTAGCGGACTCCAGTCCTTATTCAGATTCTTAGCCTTTTACGGATAAAAATTAGAGGTGAGGACGAGGACAGAGAAATGTGAAAGAGCCAGCTTGCAGTAGGAGCTCAGGAATCATCGGAGAATATGATCAACAGACGCTTTAGGGATGACAGGCATGACCCTCTAAATAGTTCTCAGGCTCCCGTGGTCAATGTCTGCTTTCAGAGTGAGAAGAACCTTCCCTCTTGACTTCCAGGCTGGAGGGCAGGGTGAGAGGTGTATCCTATGGCCCACTGATTCTTTTGAATTGATTGTTACCTGAAGAGGTATAGAAAGCTGCCTGCCTCCACCCATTCTGAATGTCCACACTTTCTTCTGCTATTGTGTGTTTCTTCACAAGCTCCTAATTCACAGAAACTGTATTTCAGGACAGGATAAAAACCTAAGCTTCCATTACCCAACCAGGCCCTCAAATGTTCAGTCCACACATAAGTTAGGTTTCAGGGTGTTTGTGGAAATGATCTCCACAAAGTTCTGGCACAACACACACACAAGAGTCTGAACATAGAGGCAGGGGAGAAGCCCCAGGATCCAGGTGGAAGGATCCCAAAGAATGGCACCAAGAACCGTGGCCACAGTCAGTGACAAACTGCAGGCGAAGTCTCCAACCCCACTGTGGAGAGCAGGCTGTGCTCCGCCGTGAGTTGCTCCACGGGGTACAGAACATCAGTACTGCGTCTGCATCTAAACCTGAGTCACTCCATGTCGTGAAGCAGTAGTTTACCATGAGTTACTGCATTCTGCCTCTAAGTGCTAAGGTAGAAAGACTCCACACCTTGTTTGTGCAAGCAAACAATCACCATCTGCTTGGCACCACCACATGGCACAAATTGATAAACAATGTATACATGCTAACTTATCAACCTAAATCAAGGCGTACCTGGACACATCAGGAACACCAGATGCAGGAACTCAACCAGATGCAACCCCTTCACTTAAGACCCATAAAAGCAACCCCACCCCGAGATTGAACACGGCAGCACCGTGGTCCCATCATCTGGTCACTCATCCTGGGCTTAACCAGGAAAATCACCACAGCAATACACCTCCAATTTCCTGTCCCCTTGGGGCTTCAGCAGAGTGCAGTTTCTCTTCCCTGTGACAACTACGCACAGCCCACTCCAAGCTGACACCTGGAGATGACACTCTGAAAATTGAAACTGCCATCTGTCCTGTCTGGCTGCTCTGATTTGAAAGCTCTGTAGATCTGATTTGTGAAAATCCTCATTTGAACACCTAGTGTGACTCTTCGACTCTGCATTCATATCACTCTCTGCCCGTGTTCTTGGAATGGCATCCTATAACCCTGTAGTCGCTGTGACTCTTACTCTTCATCTTGTTTCCTCATCTGCAACCCAGACTAACAACAGAGCCCACGTTGAGGGTTGCCAAAGCGTTAGATGAGATAATCCAATATAAAAATGTGCCTTGCATATCACACAGTTTTCTAATTGACTCAGAGAAATTGAAAAAGCTGGACAGAAGAGATGAGAGGGCTTTGGAAAAGACCTACAACACGTAATTCTGCAAATGTCTCTGTTTTAGCCTCTCCTTCCAGGTTTACCAACTGAAAACTAAAAAATGTCAATTTAGGAGATGACCTTTGGGATCTTTTCCACCTGGAAGATCCTGCTTGATTTATTTCGGAAAAAAATAAACGAAATAAAAACCCAAGGTTTGGGCTGGAGCAGTGGCTCAGCAATTATGGCACTTTCCTGGAAAGTGCATGGACTCGGGTTTGAACCCCAGCACTGCCTACACAACTAAGTGTTGGAAAACCAGATGAAAAACAAAATAAAATTGATTCTTTTCCTTGCTCTCTCACTGTCCTCTCTCTAAAAAAAAAAAAACTAAGGTTGTCATTTGGGTTCTAAACAAAGATGGTGCTAGATAGATTTCAAGAAGGATTGAAATTACTTGAGATTCTAACTTAATTCCAACTATCATAACAGCAGTTCGATCTTATGGTTGGCTGTTTTATTTTTGCCATGCTGGGGATGGAACTCAGGGCCTGTGCCTGCTAAGCAAATTCTCTACCACTGAGCTGCTGCATCCCCCGCCCTCATGCTATCAAATCAAGCTAATGAGGAATCTCTCAGCAAAAGCATGAAGCACCTGGCCATCTGTAGAGGGAAAAGGTACATGAGGCCTGAGGCGGGGAGGGTCAGGAGGCAGAGGTGCAGGGTTGGAGTCCCAATCTGGCTGAGCCCAGCTGTCTAGCCAGGGAGACCTGGGAGGAGAGATAGATAGGCTCTGCATCTGTCCTACTTTCCTGAGCTGACATTGTAAGTACCACAAGCCAAGTGACTTAAACAACAGGCATGATTTCCCTCACTGCTTTGCGGTCAAAAGTCTGCAATCTGGAGTGTGGCCAGGCTCTGTCTCTCCAAAGGCTCTAGCAGAGGATTCCTCCTGTCTCTTCCAGTTTCTTGTGCATCCTCATGTTCCCAGGCTGGAGTTATGGAAGCATCAATCTAGTCTCTGCCTCCCCACTCACAAGGCCTTCTCTGTCTACCCGAGTCTACAGATTTCCCTTTTATTACAAGGATACCAGGGCTGAGAATGGAGCTCACTGGTAGGGAGCTTGCCTAGCATGTGTGAAGCCCTTGACTCAATTCCCAGAATCACTCCCCACCAAAAAATTATCTTAACATGATAGAAAGCATGACATGGTTACACTTCCCCATGTCATTGTACCACATGTCAATGGAATAAAAGATTTAGTACCATGCATAAGATCTTGCTGATTTGTGTAACAGAAATAACTCTGAAATAAAGGAAGATGATGTAGTGAATGACTGATTAAAATGTTTAAATCCAGATAGAAGCATGTGGTTTTATTATTAACAGTCTATGAAGATCATTACTTGTTTCCTGAATCAATTAACATCCATTATAAAGATACATTCCTAACATCATTCCAGTCAGTGGAAATACAGTAGAAGAATTAACCACAGTTCAGAAATACCAAGTGTCCATTTTTTCTACATCTCAAACTGTAGTAACAGCAATCTGTATATGAGATTCTGACTTCCAGGTGTGGTGGTGCCCACCTATAATCCCAAGTACTTCCAACTACTCAAGAGGCTGAGGCAGACAGATCACAAGTTCAAGATCACCCCTGGGCAACTTAGGGAGACTTCGTCTGAAAATAAGAAAAAATAACAAAACGTTCTGGGGCTATAATGGGAATTTAACTCAGTGGTAGAGTATCCTTGGGTTCAATCCCCAGTACCAGAACATAAGGAAAAGAAAGAAAAATCTGACTTTTATAATCCATAAATTAAATCTGACATATCATCAAGTTTTTTAGAGGGCATAGTTTGACACGATTGCATCCTTCTGCAAGGAATGGCAGAGCATCCCCAATAAAGCAAGTGAGCACAGGGGCAACCTCCGCCAAAGCCTGGCTGTCATCAGTTCCTGGGTTCTGACTCCCATGTATGTTCAGGAGCCTCAGTGACTGCAACTGAGCAGAGCTGACAGTCCTAGGAGAAGTCACTGTCCGGCAGGGACCCTGCTTCAGAGGTGTGGTAACTTGGAAGCCAAACATTTCTCACGGGGATGTGGAATATAAACACCCCAACTCACAGCCCTGCCCTCCAGCAGTACGCCACACCTGGAGATAAGATCTGTTTATGCTGTGAGTGGGTCTCCCAAAGGTTCATGTTCTGGAAGCACCATCTCCAATGTAATGGTTAGCCAGGTGGTGGAACATTAGGAAATGACTAGATTGTGGGACACCAAGCACCCTCCAAAGGGATTAAAGTAGTACTCAAAGGACAGGTTCCTTCCTGCAAGAGTGGATGTTATAGTGAGCCCAGCCCCTCCTGACTCTTTGCCTCCTCTCACTGTGTGAGCCTTCGCCAAGGCTCCCGCCGTATGATGCCTCCTGCTGGGTTGTGATGCAGCCAGGGGACCCTCAACAGGACACTACTGCCCTGTGCTTTTCATGTGTTTGAACCACTCAGCCATGAATCAAATAAATCTCTTTACTTTTCAAAATACCAAGACTCAGCTATTTTGTTGTAGAGACATAAAACAGACAAAGGATAAAGACATCTGGTTTGTAGAAATGCCCTCCAGAACTTCTTTGGAGGGTCCATTATTGAGAAGACCATGGCCTGACCTGTCTTGCTCAAAGTCCACCTGATCCAGAGACACCAGATCCCCTTGGTAAAACAGACAAGGCCCATGAAACATGAATTAACATGTTGGGGAAACACTCTTGGAGGAAATTAAGGGAAATCTCTGTGAGTTATGAGTAAGGGGGACTATAAAACAAAGGATGTTGAATGGATGCCAAAGTCATAAAAATTAAAATAGGAGCTGAAAAGGTGAGGCATACTCTGCTTTCCCTGAGCATGAAGAAGCAGCAGACAAAGTGAAGCTAGACCTTGGTCCACTGAAGAGAAGGACTTCAATGGACATTTTCACGTGGTACTGGGAGTATATGGCATGGGTGTGAATAACCTATTTTTGGTGAGGATTGGAGCCAGTTAGACAACTTCTTAATAAAACCTGGAGTTAGTACCTGCCTTTCCTTTGCTATACTTATCTTGGTATGGGGACCAGTTTTCAATTTTAGGGCAATACAGTATGTCCTTCTCAATGATATCCTCGACTATAACAAGAATAAGCTTTAAAGTTGGTATAGTTTTGACATTCTTGCTAGCCACAGCTCAAGGTTTCTAGCTATTTCTCTTTGTACAGGGAATGTGTTAAGTCTTTCTTCCTGGAAAATAAAAGAGCAACTGACCATAACTCAGAGCTTGTGAACGTCTACCAAGGGAAATGAATGTGAATCCCCTGGCATAGTGATAACAATAATTCTTAAAAGGATAATAAATGTTGATAATGATGTGGAGAATTTGAAAGACTCATACTCTGCTAGTGGAAAAGTAAAATGTTTTTCACTACAGGAAGCAGGCCAGCAATTCCTCAAAAACTTAAATATAGAATTACCATGTGACCCAGCAATTCTACTGCTAGGTACACACACACCCAATAGGTTGAAAATATAGGTCCACCCAAAATTTTGTACACTCACTCATGTTAATAGCAGCATCATTCAAAATAGCCAACAAATGTACATCGATGAGTGGAAAGCAGAGGGACAGAAGAACCAAGAGAGGCAATGACAGGGGTGAACCTTGAAAACATTGCGCCAAGTGAACAAAGCCAGTCACCAAAGGCCACGTCTTGCATGATTCCTTCTGCATAAAAATCATGCAGAATAGGAAAATCCAGAGATTCAGGAAGCAGATTTGTGGTTGCCAGGGGCTGGCAGAAAAGTGGAACATGGAGTCAAAACAGAGCTTTCCATTTTGGTGAAAATATTCTGCGATTAGATAGTGTGGATGGTTGCGTAACGTTAGGAAGACAGAACACATTAAAATGGTTTATGTTCTGTGAATTCTATCTGAATCAAATAAAAATAAAAGTCAGGGCAGAGATGAGCTTGCAGAAGTTGTATAGTTTGCTGAAGTGGGATGAGAGCTTCTATTGTGAAGTGACTACACGTGGTCCAGTCTTCATAAAGCACTGGAAAGAAAGGGGGCCCTGTGACACACGCACACTTCTAGTGAGAGCAGGCACAACCACTTCACAGAACTCTTGGGTAGCACCTACTTAAGCTAAATATTGCACACACCCAGTGACCTAGAAACTGTTCCTAGGTAAAACAACAGAGGTGCAAAATAACAGAGATGCAAGCGCAAATACAACGAAAACAAAAAATGTGTAAGAGTTCTTCCGGTAACATAAACAAAATGTGGGGGAAAACACACAAACCCACAAGTGTCTATGAACAACCACATGGAGAAATCAGGTATCATCACAAAATGGACCACCATGCAGAATAAATGAATGAACTACGCCAGGTATGGTGGCAAAGGCCTACAAACCCAGCAACTTGGAAGGCTTTGAGGCAGGAGGATCGTGAGTTCAAGGCCAGCCTGCGCGACTTAAATAAATAGAATTAGAAGAGCTATTGATGTAGCTTCATGGTGGAGCACGCCTGGTTCAACCCCTGGTAACACAATAAGAAAAAAGAAAAAGAATGAACTAATACTACAGGCCATAACACAGATAAATCTCTCTAACATGAGGTAGATCCAAAGAAGCCCAGTCAAAGGTATACTTAGTGTATAATTCCCCTTATAAAAACTTCAAAGACAAGCAAAACTCATTTCTGGCATTAGAAGTCAGGATGATAGCTACCTTGAGGAGAGGGTGAAAACAGCTTCAGGGTACCTGTGATGTTTATATTTTGACCTGAAAGATAATGCTTATCTGGACACATTTATATACAGTTTGTGATAATGCTTCAAACAGTATACCCATGACCGGTATACTTTTCTATGTGTTTATTAAAATGAATTGGTAAGCTATAGTTTAAATTCTAAGGTCATTAACAAAATGCTTGGCACTACAATAGGTTTTTTCCAAACCAGTTCAATTGGAAATCAGCACGAAATTGCCTGCTAGGCATTGTCTCAAAATTTTCTTCTATAAAACTTTGCATTTACCCCAACTTCCAGATCTAAAATATTTCTAGATCATAAATAGTCTTATTTTCTTTTAAACTATAACCACATTAAACAGAAACTTATGAGTCCTTCATTTGGACAGTCATTTTTAGACTTAAAAATTTTTAAACATGAGCACATCTGGATCTTTTAATCATAAACAATTCCTTTTTAAAAAATGTCTTTAAAGAGTTTTTATTCCCCAGGAAAGGAATTAGATCTCTTTGTTGACTTTAACATTTGGAGAGAAGATGTTGCGTTAAAAATTCTCAATGTATCTAGATATTTAATTTTGTTTTGTAGCATGTAATTCTTTTCATTCTTCACTCCTTTAGCATTTAATATGCTTGTGTGTTAGTTGTAGATGTAGTTTGTGTTAGTGTGTATAAGTGCATTCATGTGTGTATGAGATTGAAGGTATAGAGAGTAAGGCAGAGAATGAACAATGAAAGAGAGCGAGTCAGAATGTATATGTATATGTGGTCTGCTTTAAAATCACTCTCTGCAAAGTACATCATCAATATAAATTATTATTTCAAGACTATTCACAATTTTTAACCTGTTAAAAATTTTAATAAAAAGTCCTTCAGGTTTTAAATTTTATTTCTTTACCACTGTTTGATTTGTATATGCTGTTTGATTCTCCCTGCACATAAGCTCTCCATACTTCCTATATCAGTCCAAGATTTCTGCATCCTGTGCAATGAATTCTTCCATGTGTTCTTCAGCAGTATGGAAGGGCATATACAACTCATGAAAAAGGTTAGAAGAGAAGGATGATATAGTCCGACCCTTATAAAGATCTGCTTCTCTGAGCATCACAACTATATGAAATATTTTCCACTAAAATTGAGTTTAGAATATACATATATATACATCATGTCAATGCCTCTTACACCAAGTTCCCTTTCCTTTCCCATTGAGTTCAATTGTTGAATATGATCTGATTAAATTCAGCTCTCTTATTTGAAGGGCACAAGGGCACAGCATCCTGAGAAATGTTTGACCTGAATCTATCATTCAGCCTCTTGTTCTCTACTGTTAAGTTCATGTGTACATAGATGTTCTTTGCTCATGGCTCCATCCATTGTGTGTGTGAGTGTGTGTGTGTGTGTGTGTCTGTGTGTCTGTGTATGTGTGTGTTTATATAAAACACAAGAGACTCTATTGTCCTGCTAAATATGGCTAACAAGCCTGATTACTACAGATAAGACACAATAAGAAGTCTCTGAAATGGATAGAAGGAAGACTGGCTAGAGATCCCAGGCCTCCGGTGATACCCTGTGGTGAGTTCCTTGGACTTTCTTCTTGCCTCTATTTCCTAGACCAGGAGATAAAGAAGCCAAGAACTAGGTTGTCAATAGGAACAGACTTGAACTTAACAACAGAGAACAAGAGGCTGGATGATAGATTCAGGCCAAACAGTCTACTCTCTCTAGTGAAAGTACCTGGAACAGGGCAGATCAGCAAAACAGAAAACAAAGATTTTAAGCTAATTATCATACAAATGCTCCAATAAACAATTATGAACATACTTGGAAAAAAAAAAGAAAAAGATAGAAAATCACAGAAGAAAATCAAAGAAGAACCAAGTAGAAATCTTAGAACTGAAGGAGAAGGGAGAAGAAAGGAGCAGTGGACCTGAAGACAGAACAACTGAAATTACCCAATTTGAGCAGCAGAGAAAATGGCCTCAAAATCTTCTAAGACTGTAACAAAAGATATGGCAAGCATGTATTTAGAAATACAAAGAAGAAAAAAGGAGCACTAAAAGAATACAAAGAGGTACTGTCAGAAAGTCTCTCAAATATGGCCCCTCAAAAATTCCAGATATCTAGAGATTTGAGAAGCTGAGTTGATCATCAATAGAATAAAGGCAAAGAAAGCCGCATCAAACCATTTCATAAAAATCTCAAAACTAAAGACAAAGGAAAAATCATTTCACCTAAAAGAGGAAAACTTTAAATGACAGAAGATTTCACATCGAAACTATGGAAGACAAAGGAAAGGAGCAATAACTATTTCAAGTGCTGAAAGAAAGGAATCATCAACACAGAAGTCTATATCCAGGGAAAATATCCCTCAGGAATGAAGGTGAAGCAAAGACATTCTCAAATGATGGAAAACCAAGAGACTTTGCCATCAACAGACTACCTTACAGAATGGCTACAGGGACTTCCTCAAACAAAACATAGAGAAATCTTGGAACATCAAGAAGGAAAAAAAAAATAATGGAAAGAGTGAAAATACTTATATAAGACTTTCCTTTGACTCTGGAGTTCTCTAAATTACATTTGATGTTTGAAGCAAAATACAATGTTAGCTGATGTGTTTCTAAAAATAAATAAATAAATAGAAGGGTACATATGTGGCCCACATGATATTTCCATTAAATAATATTTTTCTATATAATAAAATGTGTAATAAAAATATACAAAACAATAATCACAAAAAAGTAATAGGACTGAAGAGAATCACAAGGCCCATGCCCCTGGATGTCTTTGGCCCACTATTTAGCAGTGCTCAGCAGACATTTAGATGAGGTAGTGTATTCTAATCTCCTGGCCTCCTTCTCCATTTGCTAAAGGAAGATGTCATAGAACACTCTGTCAGGTGCTTTCCTAATTCAGTCTGTCACTCAAAAATGAAAATGAGAAAATTCAGGTTAGGCTGAATTCCAGATGATTATATCTAAGTCATCCTCCCCTTTTTCATTCCCTTCAAAAATGTTCCTGGAAAAGCAATGATAACTCAAAAAAATGGAATTTTTTTCAGGAATTCTTTTAAATGCATGATAAGAAGAATCTAAATAGAACATCAGAGTGAAATGGGGAGAAGGCATAAAAACTAAGATTTTTAAAGCAATCATCATAGAAATACAAGCATAGGGACTAGAGTAGTGAATCAGTGGTTATGGTGCTTGCCTGGCAAGCATGAGGCTGTGGGTTCGCACCCCAGCACCACACGTACACAAGGAAGTGTCAGAGTAACGAACGTCACATGAAAAACTAAATAAAATTGATTCTCTCTTTCTCTCTCTCACTGTCCCTCTCTCAAAAGAAAAGAAAAGAAAGAAAATAAAAAAATACAAGCATAAACAGAAATGGAAGTAAAGAGACATAGAAAGGATTTCCACATTTGAGAACCATTGATTGTCAAAATCTTAATCCCTGCATGTTTGTCCCATTTTAGAACCCTGGTAGCTACTTATAGTGAATCATATCCAGAAGTAAGTGTCATTCATTATAGTAAGAACAGAAAAGCAAGTTTGTTACAACAGCAATAAAAGTCTGGCTTCTGCGCTTAACCTCAAGTAACAAGGTAATATTGCTTGGTTAATGTTGTTCTGAATATTGAGGAAATGTGAAATCTCCTTACACTTTTATAATAAGATTTCCTATTGCTACTCTCTAACTAGTCCAACAGAGCTTTAATTTCCTCCTAATAGGACATTTAAAAATTTACCAGGTTATGGAAAGTTCAAAAACAGTCAGGCTTTCAATCAGCAACCCCTGCCTCAAACCCTGCTCTCTACAGAGTGACGCACTAACGGGAATTGTGATGTCTTTCCAAACCAGAGCAGCACGGTGCAGAGTAATCGGCTTAGCCTTTGCCATCTGGACAGAATGCCTCCAGTTGGCTCAGGACTACAGACATGCCTGACTGGATGTTAAATTGTCCAAGGAAGATAAGCCCCGTTGGAAACTTGTGTTGGCTTTATGGCGGGGCTTCAGAATTCACTAGTTAAAAAAAAAAGAAAACACTGGAAAGCAATTTTGGTGCCAGCTAGTCTGGTTTGTGGGAAGAATGGTCCTGCTTCTGACTCCCTTCTCCATGTCCTCATGGACATGCATAGAAGGGCAATAATGTGCAGCAGTCATCTGTGCTATGGGGGGTGGCACTGTATCCTCTCCACCTCAGTCAATCATCCCACCAACCTTATGAAGCAGGTAGGATGACAGCCCCACTTCACAGGTGGAGAAACCAAGATACATTATTTAATGTGCCAGACAGTAGAGGTTTGTCGAGCACCGAAGTCTATTATTTTAGCCACTGGACAACACGGTCTATGTTTTAACTCTTTTCTTTAAATTTGATTCACTATGCCGACTCTTGGCCTCCTGCTCATGTATGATTCAGTAAAGGTGAAGAGTCTTCCACCAGGGGTGAGGCTAAAGCAATGCTTTTGGAATCCACGCTTCCCAGGGTAGCCTTATCCAAGTTTGAAATGCAGTATGTTCAGAAGTACTGGACTTTCCTGAACTCCTCTGTGAAGTCAAACATTTTTACATTCCTAGCAGAATACCTGATGAGAATTGGACAGAATATGACCATGGTGATATTCCTGGGTAGAGTACTCTACATACACTATTCTGTTTGCTGAAGGCAGATTCATCATCTAGAAGGGCTATTGTCAACCTCCCAGATAGAAGTGGCCACATTGCAGGATGAAGAACCTTCCTCTCTCTCTGCACAGCAGGCTGAAGAGAACTCCTGACACCTGAGACTCCTGATAATGATTTCCTGGACTTACCATGAGCCAACAGTCCCTGTGATCAGATGCCAACATGTCCCCATTGTGAAATTGATGGATCAAGCCTCAAGGGCTTCTCAGGGCCCTTGGCTCCTGGAAGGGCAACCTTGTTCACAAAAGTTCCCTGTTGCAGATAAGTTTCATTTAAGTGATTTGTGGACTTCCCCAGGGATGGGCAGGAGGAGTGTCAGCCCCACTGGGCAGGACCTGTCCCTTGTCCAACAGTGTGGCTCCAGACAAGGAGACACTGCTTGCTTAGATGTGTATGCTCGCCCATCAGACCTGGGCTTCTCTGCTCTCCCTCTGTCCCATTCGTACTTCAGTCCAGATCATACCAGAATATGAGTCTCTTGGGCATTTTCCCAGAGTTGGTGGAAGAGAGGGGCCACACATCTTCTGTCCCGCACAGTGATGGGCACCCCCAGCCTTTCACTAACCATCCCTGTACGGTCAGGGTTGCAGCCAAGCAATCTCACTTCTGGGAATTCCACAGCAAAAGCCTGGGTAGGCCTGGAGCCTAAATCCCATGGCTTTCATGAGCAAATGTGACTCTGTCACTAGATCAAAGCAAAGGGGAGAGGGAAGTTCTCTTCGTTTTTTTGTGTGTGCGTGTGTTTCATCCAAAGGCAGAGACTTGCTTGTATAAAAGTCTCAGGTTACATGAAATCTAAGCAGCATTGAAAGAATGCTGATGACTTCATCTCAAAATGATTTGAAAGGCATTCTTCAATGGGATCGGATGGGGCCACCCCATCCTCAAGGGCTTGAAGATTTTCTAAACAGACTGCGTTGCTGGGTTTCCTGTTTGAGCTGCATCAGCTGCATGGGGCTTGGGGCTGAATGCAGCTTTGGACATGTGTGGCTCTTTGACAATGGAAGCAGGTCATTTCTGACCACAGTTGGCCATGCACCCACTCCAAGTTCTTTGGGTCCTTTGCCCTGTTCTGATTCTCTGGCTCTGCTCATGCTTTACTGATGGAAGACACCAGAAACCCCAGCAAATTGATTTAAGGAAAGCATGAACGAATGCCTGAGTTGAGCAGATTATCACTCCTATAAGGGACTGACAGTATCAGCTCAGCTCTCACAATGACCAAGCTGTCTCTGGATCACACAAACTATGCCATTTATAGTTGATCTGATCCCACCCAGAACTCAGGGTGCACAGCATCCAGGACAATGGATTAGTGAAGAGACTTACAATAAAAAAAAAAAAAGAAGAAGAAGTGTAGGAACCTGCTGCCACAGGCAAAAGGTGACACGAGACCAAAGAAAGAAGCAGACAGCTCCAGGATCACATAGCAGGTAATTTGTTAGGGACTTACAGACAAAGTGTGTCTTGAACAGCAAGACAGGACCTCCTTACCCCACAAGACAAAGGTGAGTGGCAGCCAAGCAGAATATATCTGGCCTTTCTCAAAAGCTATGAACATATCCAATGTCAGTTAAGAACAGTCCAAATGCTAACAGCCAGCACAACATATTCAGCTATCTGAACAACTTTGTCCTATAGAGTTTGCACTGTATGCCACAGTCACCTTGGCAAACAAAATAGCAGTTACGTCCAAGATGCTCTCATCATGTCAAGCTGGATCCTGCAACTTCAAATCAGAGCTGTCCTACTACTGTACCTGCAGCTTAAGGTGACTACAGAGGTAATAGAAGTCCAATCCTTGGGAAATGTAAACCAATTGTTTGACTGAGCAGGTATATCATTGCATCCTCAGCTTTCACCAGGTGTGAATCTGCGGGGAAAACTTCCCAGGAAACACTGACTAGGGCCAGGAAAGAGTAGAGTTGGAACAGTCTCCATTCCAGCCCTTCTGAGAGGCATGCTGAACAAAGTCCTGCAGGGAAGGATGGGTAGCTGGAGACATCTGTCCACCAGGTAGAGTGGACAGGTACAACAGGGTCATTCTTCTTCTTCCCTTGCTTCATACCTCCTTGGAAGGCCCAGAGAATCCTATCTGCATAAAAATAGTTAATCAGAGATGAAGATGAACTGTCCCCCACTCAGCACCATCCTATACCAAGAGTAACCATCCATCCATTCATTCATCATCTCAATCAATGCTGAGCGCCTCCTCCATGCATAGTCACTGGGAATAGAAGGAGGTGCCAAAACACACACGTCAAAAATAAACAGTGCTCACACCATCTGTCGGGAGAATAGTGTGACCTCTCCTTTTGAATTAATAGGATGCCTGTGGATGGCTAATCCTGGGAGGACACACACCAAGGACTGTTACTCCAACACCCAGACTCTGGGCTCTCTATACCCAGGCAGGGAGGAAAGTGTGAGTGCTCACGGTTGAGATGAGAGCCAGGCCCAGGGCCCAGGAACCGTGGGAAGCAAGCAGTCCATCAAGCCCTGAGCTCTTGGTGAATGTGAAGAATGAGGACGATCAGCCACTTTCTTCATCTTCCTGCACTGTTACATGGAATGAAAGAAATGAATTTCAAACAACATGGACCCATATTTAATTATTATGATTTATCACCACCAAGTACATAAAGCAGTCCCTGGAAATGGCATTCCTCATTCCCCAGTGCGCCTGGGAGTCTGCACAGCCTCCCGCTGCATCCTGAGCAATTCTTTTCATTATCGGCATCATTATTATTTATAACAGCCTGGCCATGGGGGAGCAAGTCAGCTCCATAAAGTTCGCAGCAAGTTCAAGGACTGGTCAAAAGAAGGCCTTGAGAGCAGCTATGCAATCAGAGAGAATAGCCTGGCAAGGGAACAAGGGGATGCAGAGAACTGATGGTCTCCAGAGGCCTGGGCCACAGAGTCCAAGGGGTTCGACGGTAGAAAGGTGAGCTGGTGTAACTTCTGCACTGATTTTTTAAAATGTGATAAGATACACACAAAATTTACCATTTTAAACATTTCACATGCACAACACAGTTCAGTGTCATTTAAATATATTCATATTATTGTGCAAATATCACAACCTTCCATCTCCAGAAATTTTTCATCTTATAAAACTAAAACTCTGTTCCCACTAGCAGCCACCATCCTTGTTTCTGTCTCCATGAATCCAACTACCCTAGGGATTTCATATAAGGGGAATCACACAGTATTTACCTGTTGGGACTGGATTATTTCACTAAGTTTATTATAATGTCCTCAAGGTTCATCTACATCATAGCATTTGTCAGAACTTCCTTTCTCTATAAGGCTGAATAATATTCCATTCTATGTAGAGACCTCATTTGGCTTATCTATTCATCCACTGGCGGTCATCTGGGCTATTTCTAACTTTTGACAGTTATAATTATATGCTAGGAATATAAGTGTATAAGCATCTGATTCCCTGGTTTCAATTTTTTTTTTTTGCATATACACCCAGGAGTAGAATTGCCAGATCGTGCTAATTCTACTTTTTAGTATTTTATGGAGTTTCTAGGCTGTTTCCACAATGGCTGCACCATTTCTTGCCCTCTAGCAGTGTACCAGGGCTCCAATTTCTCACCACTCCTATACCTTGCTAATAGGAGTACTACAGTTTGGATCTGCAGTGTCCCCAGTTCATAACACTATTTGGAGGTGGTGGAACCTTTAAGAGGTGGGGTCTATTGGGAGGAAGTTAGGTCATTGGGGGAAATGCCAATAAAGGGAGCATTGTGACCCAATCCCTTTCCCTCCCTCTCTCTCCCCCTGCCTATTATCTAGATGTCATGAGATGAACTGGCTTCTCCACCACATGCCCTGAGCTCCCAAGTGGCCCTGGACTGAAACCTCTGAATCCACGAACCAAAATAAACTTTTCCATTTAAGTTGACTTATCTCAGGTGTTTGCTACAGAAAACTGCCAACAAGGATATTTTAGTTATACTTTTCACTATGATACTTCTGGGATTCACTTTCATGGAGCAACTTAAAATATACCCAGAACATACATACTTGTCTGCCTTCCCCTGGGCACCCTGGAAACTACAGGGCAGTGCTAATCTGGCAGGAGTTTTGGGAGACAGTTAAAGAAACACTTTCTCAGATTATGAAAAAAAATAGAAATAAAACATCACTTTGTAGAACTGCATTCTGAGTGAGATCAATCACACAATGCTACATGAAGACAAAATGTAATGTTTAACCACAGACAAAAGCTATGAATGTAAATGCTTTGTCATACCTGCCTGTACAAGAAATAGGAGTCCTGTTCTGTCAGACACATTTCTTAGCTCAGCCTGATATTTCTCCCTCTCCCTCTGGCTTGGAAGTCACTGGCAAGATATGGAGCAGGGAATACTGGAGAGGGCATGGTATCCAGTTCACTTGTGGTTTGGGGAATTTTGTACCCCAGCCCTGTACCCCTAGGTGAGGCTCCCAATGCCTCTAAGACTGTTCCCGACCTGTAACCTGCAGCTAGAGACAGTGCCTCGTGATCATAGAAGCAAACAGTTCAGGTCTCCATGGATTCCAGGCACTGTCATTTCTTTAAGTTAAGGTGACACATATGATAAAATGTACTATTTTTAAGTGTACAGTAAAGTTGTTTTGGTGTGTTAGGATGGTCATGGCTTGAGCAATACAAAGAACTTCCTCAAACGCTTGAGAAAGTTTTTGGTCAATTGTGAGGATTTATTCAATATCTCTTACATACTGTATTTATGAAATATTTCTCATTCTAACAAAAACTCCACAATTTGGGTATTATTTCCATCTTCCAACTGAACAAACTGAGACTCAGAAAATCTTCACCAGTGTCTCCAAGTCTCCAGGAAGCAGGACAGAGCCCATACCTGTCTCCTGAGCCCCATGTGTTTTCCGCACGGATGTGGTGACCTCTTATTTTAACAGAATTATTTCGTTTGTTCATTTAGCTTTAGAAATTTGCATTCCTCACACCTGTCTGTATGTGCCTGGAGAGAAAGAAGTTTACGTATACCAACCAATACCACAAAGACTCAGGAGTAGAGAGGATTCGTGGCTTTATTCCAACCAGCCCACAAAGAAAAAATTCTGCACACAGCTGGCACATCGCAGCTGTTCTTTCTGAAGCTGTCTCCTGGGAAGTGAACAGACTAGAAGGGATTAGTAAGGGGAATATAAAACTCTCTGTCATTGGGGTTTTAAGAACTATCAGAAGGCTCCTGAACTCTGAGTAACTAGGTCAAGACCAATTCAGAATCAACTTAATTATGTTTATTATGGTTTTGGTCTTAAATGTCCCCCCAAAGCTACTGAATTAAAGGCTTCATCCCCAATGCAGCAGAGTCCAGAGGCGGGGCTTTGGAAGGTGAAGGCTCTCGCCTCGTGAATAGATTAATCTACTGATTAATCTACTGATTAATGTGCTATTGGGAGGTGGTGGGAATTTTAGGAAGTGGAGCCTAGTTGCAGGATAGTGGTCATTGGTGGTGTACCCCTGAAGAGTATATTTTGTCCTCAGCCGCTTCTTCCCTCACCTTTCCTGGTTGCCATGAGGTGAACAGTTTTGATCTATCATGTGCTCCCCACAATAATGTTCTGCCTTATTACAGGCCCAGAAATATTGAAGAGAAGCGACCATGGGCTGAAACTTCAGAAAATGTGAGCCCACATAAATCTTTTCTCCTTTAAGTTGAGTTTCTCAGGCATTTTGTCAGAATAACAGAAATCTAGCACAACGCCCGTTGTTACCATTAGCATCTAATGCTATCCTAGAAATATCAGATGATTCCAAGTAACAAGAAAAAGAAAAGACACTTATTGGAAATGAGGGTACAAAATATAATTTTAATACTTCCCAAAAATATGTCTACCAAAGACTTCCAGAGGGGGGGCTGGAGCAGCGCCTCAGCAGTTGAAGTGCTTGCCTGGGACACACGAGGACCTGGGTTTGAACCCCAGGACCAAACACACAACTAAGTGTCGGAGAAACAAAGGCCAGATGGAAAACTAAAACTAAAGTTGATTCTCTCTTTCTCTCTCTCTTAAAAAACAAAAAACAAAAAAAAAAAAAAACTTCAAGAGGATCAAGTAAAGATTAATGAACCAAATAATAGAATTCAGAGTGCGGTTGGTTATAATATAAATATTTGGAAGCCAAAGCTTTTCTGATATCAGCCATTATCAACAAGAGAATCATTTTTAATAAAGCATTCTATTCACAAAGGTATAAATTACCTACAGTTAAACTTGAGATTTATAAAAGGATACGAAGTGAATAACTTGATGAATAGACAGTGGTAGCATAACCCAGGATTCTAAAAAGTGAGTACTACAAAATGAGCCAGATAGTAAATATTTTTCTGTTTTATGAGCCATATGGTCAGTGTCTCAACCGCAGGCATCTCCTTTACAGTGCGAAAGCAGCCAAGCAACACATAATGAATGAAGAAACTGTCTTCCAAGAGAACTACTTACTCAAACAGTCAGAGGGCCAATTTGGCCAGTGGAACATGGTTTGCCAACCTCTGCTAAAAATAATTCTTTTTTTCTCTAGCATAAAATACTGCAATGAACTGGTCATGAACTCCTGTGCTCAGCCTCCTCCTGCCTCAGCCTACTGATACCTGGGACTACAGTGTGCACCTGAGAACCCAGTAAGTAGAAGCACTTTTAAGAGGAAAAGCACCATGCAGTTCTTGTCGATATATGCTCTATCATGTATCCGGGGGCTCTTCAACCTCACGTAGTTTAGCTCTTGTACCGTCAATCAGATACTCATTACTATAATGAACCTGAGGCAGGTTAACTTTATTTAGAAAAAAAAAAGAAGAGAGATGCATCTGGGTCACAGTTTTGGAGATTCAAAGGGCATACTGATAGTCTTCTTGGAACAGAATACCAAGGTGACACAAGGCGTCATGTGTCTAGAGACAGGGAATGTGCCTGTCTTTGTGTCTAGTCTCTGTCCTTCTCCTTATAAAGCCTCCAGGATTCAATCATTGGGTTCAATTCAAAAACCTTATCTAAACCTAATCTTTCCGAAGCTCCATCTCTAAACACCACAGTTGAATAAAGTTTCCACCCTCTTAATACCATTAATGTAAGATTTGGGGATTGCACTCTTATGCAAGTTCAAGGGAAAGGGAGACAAACCATATTCAAACCGTAGCATGTGCTATTTAAAGATGATCTTTTTATGTGAGCTTTAAGGGGTTTACTTTGAAGATTTTAATTTAGCCAAGATGGAGAGATTTAGTTTAGAGGCTGTGAAGTTTATGAACATAATTGAAGTCAGAATTTTCAAGGCATTTTGTAGACTTTGGAGAATCCTGTGCTTTCCAGCCCTTCTCTCTGTTCTTGGTCCCAACTGAAAAGTGCTGCTCCCAGTGGAGGTTAACCTGTCAACCCAGAGTGCTGAGCGAGGTGAGACCTAAGTGCAGAGGTATTGCCTACCAATAGGGTACTGGGTACTGGGTATTGAGCCCAGCAGCGCTTAACCACTGAGCCTCATTCCTAGCCCTTTTTACTTGAGTCAGGGTCTCACTGAGTTTCTCAAGACCTCACTAAGTTGCTGAGGCTGGCTTTGAACTTGTGATCCTTCTGACTCAGACTCCCAAGCCACTGAGTTCACAGGCATGTGCCAGGTTGTCCAGCCATTGTCCACTGTCTTTATGCCATTTATAACTGCTGTATTTGATACAAAGACTACTCTGATGTCTCATGCTCAATTTTACACATGATTACTTGCATGTTACACAGGTGTGTATTCTCAGGTAATAGGAATAGAGTTCACTATTTCATTTTTTGACTTATCTGTGAATGAATGAGGGACCTGCAAGTGACTCCGTTTAGAGTTTAGCTGTCTGAAACCTTTCATGCTTCCTTGAAATAAATGTATGCAGATTTTAAAATTTTAGCATTGTGGCAACAAACTCTAAGGTGTCCAGAACCCAAGGAAAGATCAACTTCTCTGAATAGCTAATAGGCAATTATCATAAGTGTCGGGTGGCAGTTGTTGATTTTTTTCCCAACCCATTTGGATGGAAGCCTTGTAAGCGCACCGCGTCTAAGGGTATCTTTCCTCAATGACTGCACCATTCACAATGATTGCTAACATTCAATGAGAGTGCTGTTCATGTTACACACAGAATCGTCCCCAAAACCTGAGGGATACTATTATTAACATTCCAACTGTACAATGAAGAAACAGGCACAGAGGATAATTTCAGTCATTTGTCTAAGAATTCATTTTGGGCAAAGGGTGGACCTGGTCAAGAACATTGCTCATACCTACCATACTGGACAGCATTCTGCTGTATGGGAGCCCAGGGGCTGCTGTGAGGATGTGAGTCCTCCACCTTCATGGCCCCAATGTCAAGTCCACACTCAAAATACTTTTCCCTCTCTTGATCTTCACTTCCACCTTTCAACTGAAAAAAAAAAAATCCCACTATCTAGTTTCCTTAGAAAGAAATTGTGATTTTAAGAAGAGCAAATAAATTCTGTCCTTGTGAGAGGCTGCAGAGTCCATCTAGAAGTCACAGCTAGTGGACAATACTCTCACATGCATAGGATACCCATTTTGATCCTCAGATATTTTTGACTTGGAACTCAATTCTCAATCCTGTTTCCAACACAGCAGAGATTCCTACATTAATTGCATTTTCATTCCAAGCTCCTCTCAATGAATAGAACATTTTATTAATATCCATACCACATAATCAGAAACCTCCAGTGGCTGAAAAGATTCAAGGTTTGCCAATATGTGGCCGCAGATGACCCAAGTGTAAACCCCTCCTCCACTCAGGGGCCTATTACCTTGAGGTCCTCTGCCTGCTTCTGAAGCTCCTGGATGGGGTCCCCGTGGTCGTAATATCCCCAGACCTACAGGCCCAGGCTTATTTCTTTATGGCCAGGAGACCTCTGGAGACTCCCCGGAATCCCAAAACCTTTCCCAGGACATGCACTCTGTACATGTGGGGAGGGGTATCTCCAGAGGCTCAGATAGACTGGGCACAGTTTTGTCTGCAGTCTCTTTGGCATGCAGAGTGGGCGCCTAGCTCTGATTTCAACAGGTAACTTATCTCTAATCCGTTCCATATTTTGGAGGGAGTCCTAGTTTTTTTTCTCTTTGGCACATGATACTGCTTACCTGGACCCAGGAGCTGTTCTCCTTTTCCTTGCATGGAGACTGCTGAGATCCATCTCTGTGACCCCTTAGTTGAAGCTGGTCTGCCAGCAGAGCCTGGCCTGTGCCTCTCCCCAACCATGTGATGTAGATGACCTGGGCTGCAGGTGAAAACTCTCACAGAGATTTTTAAAAATACAGATGCACAAGCCTGGCAAGATGCTTTTACAAGATCACAGATCCTCCACTACCAGGCGGGGATGGAAACCCCAGGCCGGAGATGTCCACTGACTTCCATTAGCACAGGAACCAGAGGCACCCAGGCTTCCAACCTGGGGTGCAAAGGGAACCATAGAGGCAATCCTGGCTCTCAGGCTTGTTCTGCCACCTCCTCAGGAAGGACAAACATCCTTCCCAAGTAAAGTCTCCCTCAGCTCTGCCAGAAGCCACTCTGCCACCAATGGGTGGAGATGTGTTGTCAAAGCTGGAGGTCAAGGAGTGTGCCACCCACCCATGTGCCAGACTCATGGGGGCTAGAGAAGGACTCTTCCCTTGGGGTCTAGGACCTAGCCGCCTGTATCTCTGGGAACAGCAAGAAGAAGAACCCTCAGTGGTGCCTGCCTCACCTCACCACCCACTGAGAAGCAGGCCTCTGTGGAACAGGATGATACGGATTCCTCTTCCCCCAGGCTCTGCCTGGAGTTGCCTGGCCTTGGCACAGGTCAGCTGTCCTGAGAAGAAAGAGAAATGTGGCCTCATAAGCCATAGAAACAACTCACTCCTGAGCAATGTCCAGGTAAAGGGGCTTATCCATCCCTCCTCCAGTATCCAGATGGAAGCGGTATCCATAGATGTGGTGAGTGCATAGGGCCCCAGCCATGCTTGCATCCTGCCTTCCTTACCTCCTCCCCACCCATCACTCCCACGTACACCTCCATGGCTCTGCACAAGACATTGCCCATGCTTGCCCAGGCCCTGTCAAGGGCCTTCTGCTCCTCAGACAGGACTTTGACCCCAGTTGTCATTCCCTCTGGTATATTTGTGTGTGGTCATCTGCTCCCCCTTGATGCTAATACAGGGGGCCTGGTATTACTGAACTTTGGAGTCGTTCAGTCCCTTGAACCAGGTTTCTCCCAAAGAAGGTAGCCATGAGAGTATCCTGGGTTAAGGGACACA
Source organism: Aplodontia rufa (assembly GCA_004027875.1). Lineage (NCBI taxonomy): Eukaryota > Metazoa > Chordata > Mammalia > Rodentia > Aplodontiidae > Aplodontia > Aplodontia rufa. The sequence continues at coordinate 21,432 of PVKS010013193.1, read as the reverse complement.
CGCATGGGTCAGGGAAAGATGATCAGCAACAGAGACAGATGTGCACTGTTATCATTGAGGTGAGCTCCTGGGCAGGGTGGAGGGTCCACCTCCAGGAGAGACCCAACATAGCAGGAGCAACTTCTCAGTCCTGCTGGAGTAGAAACTGACCCTGGCTGTGGCCATGCAGGGCAGAACCAGATGGCCAACCAGCCTGCCCAAGTGTGGAATACAACTACAAAGGCAGTCACCATGTAGCATCCCCACACTGGCTACAGTCACTGTTAATAGGGAAGCTAACAGTGAACTCCATTACCAGGCAGAGCCCTGTCAGAAAAATGGCAGCTTCATCTGTCTTTTTTTTTTTTTTTTGTACCAAGGATTTAAGCCAGCAGTGCTTAACCACTGAGCTACATCCCCAGCACTTTCTGTATTTCATTTTGAGACAGGGTGTCACTAAATTGCTTAGGGCCTTGCTAAATTACTGAGGCTGGATTTGATTCACAATCCTCCTGTCTCAGCCTCCCAAATCACTGGGATTATAGGTGTGTGCCACCGTACCCAGTTCATCTGTTTATCTTTGAAATGTAATGATCCTTTCCACTTCTCTGTGTCATTTGGAGAAAACATTAAAGGAAAATAAAGATGACGTCCAAATATCCTAAGGCTACATAATGTCTATGAAGCAGAAATAAATAAAATTCTGTTTAAGAAAACATACAGAATTACTGTGAAACGTTATTTGGTCGAAGGTGCATTTTCTTTTCTTTCCTTAGCTTTGTTTCCATCTACCAAAATCATAATTTTTGGATCTGAGCATTTTCTATGATGCTAATTACAGACTTTCCATCAGACTCCATCTGTTTCTCTTCCCTGTGTTCTCACAGCCCTGTGCCAAAGAAACAATATTTAAGTCCACTACTGTGCTTCTTTTGTCAGCCAGTATATTTTATAGGGACATCTAAAGGTCAGATGTTGTCATATTTTACAGTCTGAATAGCTGCTAAAAGTTGAGACAGGAAATACCAGTGTTCTTAAACATAAAGCTTAAGGGTGGAGTGAGATGCCTGTTGCTTATCTTTCTCTCCGTCTTCCTTTGTTATCTTTTTATAGGCCTCTCTTTTCCAAGTCTTTGTCTTCCCTACATTATCCTTTTCTCCTTATCCCCTCCCACTCCCTGTCCCACCCTCTTCTCTGTGACTGCTTTTCTTTTCTATGTCTCCCCCTCTGCATCCGTTCTATACCATCGTTATCCCTTATAAACGAAACTTTATATCTGCATTAGTCAGATTTCCATTACTGTGACAAAATGCCTGAGATGATCAACTCAAAAGAAAGACAGGTTATTTTGGCTCAAGGTTTAGAGGTTTCAATCCATGCTCGTTTGTCCCCATTATTTTTGAGTCAGTGGTGAGACAGAAAATCATGGTGAGAGGTACGTGGTGGAAGAAGCTGCTCACTTCATAGGAGCAAAGGGAGAAGAGGACAGTCCTGGGGTACCACTACCTCCTTCAAGAGAATACCCCCAATGATCTGACTTCCTTCCACTAGGTCCCAGCTCCTAAGGGTTCCACCATTTTCTAGTAGCATCGAAGGTTGGGGACCAAGATTTTGAGACATGGGCCATTTTAGGGCACTTATCCAAACCGCAGCAGTACCCTGGCTCTTTTGTTAGTTTTTTTTTTTTTTCTGTTACTGCTTTCTTCTGTTTTGTCTCTTATATTTGCACCATTTTCTCTACACTTTTGTGATTTTTTTACCTTGTCTTTTATTTTTAATTGACAGCTGAATTGTACACATTTATGGGTTGCAATGTGATGTTTTGACATATGTACACATTGTAAATGATCAAATCAGGATAATTAGCATATCTATCACCTCACACATTTGTCACTTCTTTGTGGTGAGAACATTCAAAAAATCCTCTCTTCTGGGGCTGGGGTGGTGGTTTGGCATTACAGTGCTTGCCTGGCATGCTCAAGGATGCAGGTTCAAACCCCAGCAACATGTACACAACAAAGTGTCAGAGCAATGAAAGCCACATGAAAAACTATATAAAATTAATTTTTCTTTTTCTCTCAGTGACCCTCTGTCTTAAAAAGAAAAATCCTCTCTTCTAATTATTTTGAAATATACACTGACTTTTTTTTTTTAAGAGAAGGACAGTGAGAGAGAGAAAGAGAGAATCAGTTTTATTTAGTTTTTTAATGTGCCTTCTGTTGCTCCAAGACTTCATTGGGTACGTGGTGCTGGGGTTTAAACTCGCTGACTTACGCATGCCGGCAAGTGCCGTAACCGCTGACCCAACTGAGCCACTGCTCCAGCTCCACTACAATAGTTTTTAACTACAGTCACCCTGCTGAGCTATCCCATACTAGAATTGATTCCTCCTATTTAACTGTTATTTTGTACCCATTGCCCAATTCTGCTCATAAATTTTAAAATGAGCTCCCAGAGGTGCCTTCCCACAGTGTCCATCACATTCAGTGTAACATGACCAGAGGCTTAAACTCCGCAGGAGTTGTCAGATGAGCAGATTTCACCTCCATGGGGCTCATTTTCCCTCATCTGGCAGTTTCCTCACTTACTCTGTGTCAAAGATAGGGGAGTGCTTTGTGGAGAAATACTCTCTGGGTTGGATTAGTCCCAGATCCCCTCATATCCCAAATTCATGGTTGCTCAGGTTCCTTCTATAAAATGTTGTAGTATTTACACATAACATGTGCACACTTTCCCATATACTTGAAATCATCCCTAGAGTCTTTGATAACTAGTACAATGTAAATACTCTCTGAATCATTGCTATTCTGTATTGTTTGGAGGATAAAGACAAAACAAATTCTTCCTCAACACAGATTTAATTTTTTAATCTGTGGTTGGTTAAACCCATGGATATGGAATCATGGGTAGGCAGGGCTAACTGTGTGCTACAGAATATGCTACAACAAAAGGAAGGAGTAAATCAATGAAGAGGATTAGTGGTGCGCTGATAAACCAGATTCCCGTTACCCTAGAAAGTCTCAATGTGTAGCAAATGCTAATTTGTATGATAAAAATATTCCTACCATGTCTTTCAATGATTATGGTTTGCAAAACTCCCAAATATTCAGTCATTGACTTTAAAGAACAGATAGACGTGGCTTCTGTGTAGGGTCCAGAAAACATGAATCCTATGAGAGGATTGGGGGAGTAGCTCATACACTCCTATCAAGTGATGTGAGACATCCTAGATTCGATTCTTAGCACCAAAAAGAAAAAAAGATTTCTTATTAAGTGACTGCTGTCCAGTGGGCCTAGGGACAGCTAGTCCAAGTTAGTGCAGGCGGACATAGATTACCAAGGTGTGCTTCCATAAGCATGTGAGCATGAAGCAGAAAATAGGGTATCAGGCTGAGCATTTTAAGGAAGAAAAAAAGAACTTATATAAAAAGAAAATCCAGGCAATTATACAAAGCCATTAATAATTTCAGGGGGAGGGGCTGGAGCGGTGGCTCAGCGGTTTAAGCACTTGCCTGGCAAGCATGAGGACCCGGGTTCAAACCCCAGCACCATGTACACAACTGAGTGTTGGAGCAACTAAGGCCATGTGAAAAACTAAATAAAATTGTTTCTCTCTTTCTCTGTCTCTCTCATTGTCCCTCTCTCTTAAAAAAAAAATAATTTCAGGGGGAAAATGTAAAGGAAAACATAAGTAAGGAACATCCACCACTTAGGATAAGAGCACACAACATTTGCATAGGTGCAAAATGTTAAGACCGGTGAATGATTTAACTTTAGAGAGGACTTGGATGCAGTGGAGCAGCAGGGCAGAGGTGCATGCGCCTGCTGGGGAGGCAGCAGGAAGGACAGCCAAGGCCAAGTGCCATTGTTGATCGTGGGAAGTAATAATATCATCTGACCTTGATAAACACAGAGCCACTAATATAAGAAAAAAATTTTGGAAATATGGAAATGAATGTCAGAAAAAAATGTTAAAAGAATACAAAGATGTTGCCTCTAAGAAAATGAAATAAGGAGTGCAGGGGTAGAGATTAGCCTGTGTCTTCTTAAAAGTATTTACTTAAATACCTTTTCGTTAAGCATGGGTTTATATCACCTTAATAAAAAATGAAAATTTATTTTTAAATGTTTACATATAGATTCTTTCTTCTATTCTTTTTTTTTTTTTTAAGAGAAAGGGACAGTGTGAGAGAGAGAAAGAGAAAGGGAGAAACAACTTTATTTAGTTTTTCATATGGCCTTAGTTACTCTAACACTTAGTTGTGTATGTGGTGCTGGGGTTTGAACCCAGGTCCCCGCGCCTGCCAGGCAAGCGCCGAAACCGCTGAGCCGCCTCTCCAGCCCCTCTTTCTTCTATTCTACCAAACATTCAAAATATGCAACATGCTGTAGCCTTTCTATTTGAACCATAACTACCTGATATTTTGCCTGCCTGCCCTCCCTTCCTTCCTCATTCTCTCTTTCTTTTTAACCCTGGGATTCTGAATGCCTTTCTTGAGTATGTGAAGAGAGGGGACAAGGGCAAAGAGGAATCTTATGTCAACTCTAAAATTTTGCAATCTCTTATTCTCTGGATTGCTAAGAATCCATTGTTTGCCCTTGAGGCCCACTAACCTCAGATTCGTATTCATAGGTGGTCAGGACTTTTTCACCTAGCATTTTATTTTGGTTGGGGGAAAAAAAAGCTTTATCTTATTTTCAAGTTCTTCCAATTTGCCAAGTCCAATGTCCATTTCATGGGGTTCTAAATCTCTGCAGACTCCCTTCCAGAGCCAACAGCCCTAACCGGCTCTTCCTTTAGAATTTTGGACGTTTTCCTCGTTGCCTTCTGATATTCAAAACCAGCAATGCCAGTATAATGTCAATAATATTCTTCATATTTTTTTAAAGAGAGAGGGACAGTGAGAGAGACAGAAAGAGAGAAACAACTTTATTTAGTTTTTCACATGGCCTTAGTTGCTCCAACACTCAGTTGTGTACATGGTGCTGGGGTTTGAACCCGGATCCTTGTGCTTGCCAGGCAAGCACCGAAACTGCTGAGCCACCACTCCAGCCCCTATTCTTCATATTTGTGACTTTTTTCTTCTCTGGAAGATTTTTCCATCTCTTCTTCATACCCGGTGTTCTGAAATTACACCATTACATGTTAATGTTCTAATTAAGTTGAAATATGGGAAGTATCTGAAACAGTGTCTGGGACATAGTGAAGTGTTCAATAAGTATGTGGTAGATTTGGTGGTGGTGCTGAGTAGACCATGGTTTCAGTGGTGGCGGCGGTGGTGGTGGTGATGGTGATGATGTTGGTGGTGAAAGGGGAAAAAAAAAAGAGGTAAATCGTTCATTGGCTCTTAAAATGTATACCTAGAAGCTGCCCACATCATTTCTGCCCAATTTTTAACAAAACAGGTCATGGGGCGATACAACCTCTCTGGTGCCCAGGAGGAAAATCAGTAAATGCTCATCTTCTTCAGCCAGATCCCTACCAATGATTCCACCCAACTTTACATCTGCTGTGGAAACTCACGCCTTTGCCCCTCCGCCAGTGGGAATGTAGCATTCTCCTGCTCTCATTCTGTTTTCAAGGCTCTGGCCACCTTTCAGCTTTCAAGTGAGAGTCAGACAAAAGATTACTTGTTACAAATGCTGAGGTCATATTTACAGCTCCCCCAGTGCTCCCCTTGAACTGCCCCTCCTTTGGCTGCCACCTGGAGATTGTACAAAAAGACCTCATTGCTTCCCCATGGAGGGGATCAATGCACAGTGGAGTCCTTACCTCTTATCCACTGGGGGAACATTTCAAGACCCCCAGTGGATGCATGAAGCCTCAGATAGCACCAAATGCTGTATGCGCTAAGAGTTTCCCTATGCGTAAGTAAAGTTCAATTTATCAATTGTGCACAGCAAGAGATTAATAACTAATAATAAAATAGAATAATTATAACAATATACTGTAATAAAAATTATGTGAATCTCTCTCTCTCTCTCTCTCTCTCTCTCAACATGGGATATCTATCAAATATTTTCAGACTAGAGCTGACCATATGTAACTGAAACTATAGAAAGGGAAACAATAGGTGAAGGGAATACCTTGTACCAACACTGTTCCAGGAAAGTCTCCACCAGTGCCTTCTGCTTTTCTTATCTGGAAGAAGATGGTGAGTTTAGTGCACACTGGTTTCACAGTATGTAGCCTTTTGCCTACTGCTTTTAGCCTTTGGGCATCGCTATCTGGTCATCAAGGCTCATTTACTAGAAGGGATTAGAATTTTCAACTTGTCTCTTCCAAGAAGCTTCTATAATTTTTAAATGCATTTGAATCTGAATCCTATTATCACCTCCACCAAGTAAATTTCAGATTCAACATAGCAGTTCTTCCTTGAGTGAGAAATACACAAACATAGGCATACACATTAAAATTTAAAAACTTCACCTAATCTGGTCTCCCACACACCTCTAGATTTCAAAAGATTGCACCGGTGGTGATTTAGAAGTAGACTTGTCAGGAGAGACTGGATGCTAAAGGTCTAAAAGGAGATTGAAATTAGCCTTGTAAGAGATTATGAAGGTCTGAACTACATATTGAAAGTGATCAAAAGAGGAAAGATAAAGAAAAACAAGAGGGTCAGGATTTCTTGGTTCTTCTCAGGGTATAAGAGATTTGCAACTCTGTAAAAAAAATTGTGTGTGTGTGTGTGTGTGTGTATACACATAGATACATTTGTGTATACATATACATATATATGGATATAAACTACAAGGTAATAACAAAAATATGAAAAGTTGCTATGTTGAGCATTGATGGTATTCTTAACACTCAACTACCCTGAGTTCTTTCAGGCTGTTAGAAAATAAATAAAGAAAAATATCTTTTGAGGAGTTAAGGAGAAGATAACATTTGAAGGAAGTTAAGGGGGTTCAAGGTCTGAAGAGCTAAGCAGTTCACAATTCTTGACAATGTATCTAGTTCCAAGTAAGTTTTCTGGCATTTAAAGTCAAAGTAGAGGGGTTGGGGATTTAGCTCAGTGGCAGAGCGCTTGCCTAGCATGTGCAAGGCCCCGATTTTGGTCCTCAGCCCTGAAACAAATAAATAAATGAAGTCAAAGTAGAGGGCTGGGGTGGTGGCTCAGTGGTAACAGAGCTTGCCCAGCGGTTACGGAGCTTGCCCAGCAAGCCTGAGTACACAGGTTTAAACCCCACCACCTAGGTACACTGCTAAGTGTTAGAACAACAAAAGCCATGTGAAAAACTCAATAAAAATTGACTCTCTCTGTCTCACTCTCTCTCTCTTGCTTTCCTTATCTCTTTAAAAAAATAAAATAAAATAAATAAAAAATAAAGTCAAAGTAGACCCAAGGTTACAGTGATTTAAATTTTTGACAACAGAAAACAGATGCCTCCAATTGTAAAGACTAAATATTTCCTGAAATGGAACTCACAGAGGAATTTATTGCAAGGCTTCTTGTAGTTGACAATAAATTCCACCACAATTTTACATGAAATATTATTGAACATCTTTGTACAGAATTCCACATGTGCAGAAGACGTGCCAGCAAGCTCTATACAGTGCTGTCTTTAGTGAGAGCCTCAGCTCTGGGAATTCTCACCGGGGTGAGGAATCTGAGATCCCCTTGAAGCAGTTAGGAATGCTCCCACCAACACAGGTCTCTTGAATTCTGCAGAGTCCAGGTCCTTCTCATCCAGGAAACCTCCAAATCTACTCAAAGGACTACTCAAATCTATTCATCAAGGGAGGAAGCCTGTGCTTTTCCTAAATGAGATGGAGAGTCATCCAACCATTTTAATTAGAGAAAAGATAGGATCAGACTTGTGTTTTAGGAAGATCTCTAGTTATATTAGAGATTAGTAATTAGGGTGGGAGGCGGAAACTAGAGGGAGAGAAACCAGTAAAGCAACTTTTAAAAGATGAGAGAAGAGATTGCAAGGAAAGTCTGAACTAGGGCCTAGGATAGAGAGAAGATGGATTTGAATGGAATGTAGGAAACAAAGTCAACAGAGCAGAAACTAGTGACCAGTCTGACAGTGATGGAGTCAACGTTGACAAACATGACTAATTGCTCTGGTCTAGGCCCCTGGGTGACGTGTGTGACTTACAAAAGCAAGGGCACAACCTGCTACCAATAAGGGGATGAGAAATGGGACCATATTGAATTTAGGGGCCAAAGTAGAGGAGGAAGACTGGGCTGGAGATCAGCTTTAATTTGCATCCTTCCCTGGCAGGTTATGGGTACAGCCTTGGGAGTGAGGCCATCCTGGGCCTTAGAAAAATGATGTGAGAGCCAACAGAGAAGCTACCAGACCAGTTGCCCCAACCCAGGCAGGTGTCCCAACATCAAGGAAGACTGAGTTTCAGGAAGGAGAAAATACATTCCAAATGGATCAACAAGGACTGAAAAGTGGCCAGAGTGTTCACCCAAGGACAGACACCCGCAGGAGTTCCAGACCTGGGCAGTGGGAGGGATGTGGCACTGTTACACCTCAGATGGTCAGGACTTTAGCCCTGGGGCCATCGTTTTCCCAGCCACATCCTCCAGAACTTGATGGCCTGAGCTGTGGTTGCTCCCACCCTCTCCCAACCTGTCTAGACTTAGTCTTTTCATTTTCCAAAAGCTAATCCCACTCTATGGGAAAAGGACAAACAAGCTGAGAAGCAGATAATTATTTTAATTCAATTAGTTCTTTGAAATGACTCATTTAAAATATATTCTGATAAGTAGCTAGGCTCAGTACACATGGCTGTAATCCCAGCTACTCCCAGAGTTGAGGCAGAAGGATTGTGAATTGGAGGCCATTCTCAGAAACTTAGGAAAACCCTGTCTCAAATAAAAAATAAAAAGGACTGAGTATATAGTTCAGTGGTAGAGTACCCTTGGGTTCATTCCTCAGTGTGTGGTGTGTGTGTGTGTGTGTTCAGAGTAATACATTTTTAAAATATTTTACATTTCAAAAAAACTGTGAAGGACTGGAGCAGTGGCTCAGCAGTGACGACACTTGCCCAGCATACACAAGTACACAGGTTCAAACCCCAACACCCACGTACACAACTAGGTGTCAGAGCAACGAAGGCCATGTGAAAAACTCAATAAAAATTGATTCTCTCTGTTTCTCTCTCTCTCTCTCTCTCTCTCTCCCTCCCTCCCTCTCTCTCTCTCTCTCACTGTACTTCTCTCTTTAAAAAAAAAACTGTGAGAAGTTAAGACTTTCAAAATTTAAAATGAATGTGAAAAATCTTATTCTAAGACAAAATTTTGCTTTTCTACTTCTATACTTTCTATAATGAGACATGCTAAAAATATCCAAAGAAAAATAGCTAGGAAAAGAACTCTCCTTCCACTAAAGCACACACTGCTTTTTGCTTTTTCTTCTTTAATAAGGAACAACAGCATTGTGAATTTTCTAAAAGTCATAAATTGTTTTGATATATTTTAGTAATGCAATAACCACATGTTTAATATGAGTAAAATTTGACTAAAAATTATGTGTTGCTCTTGGAAAAGAGTTGATTTTTCTCCTTGTGTCTAATATAAATCAAGGTATTTTTCTAATATAAAATCCAAAATAGTAACATTTAATGGTCCAAAATTACATAGCAACGATATAAGTAAATGATCATATCATTTGTCTTAAAAATATTTCACATTTTATAACTCTATAGAAACTAAATTAGGTTCAAAGAAAGCCAGTTAATCTTCAAGTATTTTAGAAGGGTACATAAAAGCAAAAGGCAGCTATTTCCATCTGGCCTGCAGGCCTGCACTACTGCACAGGAAACCTCACACCGGGGGTCTGCAGTCCTGGCCACTCTGAGTTCTTGGGTGTCATGGTCCTGGAATGTTCACACATTTTAAAAGCCAATCTCTCCAAATGTTCAATGTAAGAAATAACGGATGACTTATGAGTTAGTTGGTAGCACATTAAAAGATAATAGTTTTGAAGATAAAGTAACACAGAGAGAGGTTACCATTGTTTTCTTAAATAAAAATAGGTTTTTTAAATTAAATTATGGAAGCCCTTAGATTATAGTGGTTTGAAGGTTATGCATGACAAGAGGAATGCCTGTATCTAAAATTTAAATAATCAAAAATCTCAGATAAGCATGAATTTCAGAAATGTTCTCCAATTATAATTTAAGGGAAGAAAATGAATGTTTGTTCAAATTTTTACTATGTACCTGAAACCAGTCTATTAATTCTCAGAACAACTCTATAAGCAGAGATTATTATCTCCATTTTACAAATGAAAAACAATATAGAGTCAAAGTAGTCTGTTTATATTAAATAAAATAGTTTACCCCAAATAACTAAGTGTATAGTAAATATATATGGCAAATAACTAATACATAAATAATAACAACTAGAACTTTATGCAGTTATGGTTTATACAGTTAAGTTACTAACATGTAGTTATACTATAATTACATAGCATTTATATAAGATATAATTATAAAGCTAATTAATAGTCACAATATAGCGACAAGACATATTAACAATCATCTGGTCTAATTGCTTTCTCTCTCTCTCTTTCTTTTTATATGTTCATTCCACAAACGAAGCAAAACACCTACCATGTGTCAGATATTTCTGCTGCACCAAAATGAGGTACTCTTAGACTGCTACCTGATGTCTGACAACACCAAGTGTTGAGGCAGATGAGAATCATTTGAGACATAAACTGGTACAACTATTTGAAAAATAGTTTAATATTATCTTTTTTGCATAATAACATGTCTCACCTGAGGTGTCATGGTGAGAACTCTCCACAGACAGCTGGAATCAAGATAGCATTGTGTCTAAAAGGCCAACACCAGAAGGAACTCAAATGTCCACCAACAATAAATGGGTAAATAAAGAGTGGCATATCCAAGCCTAGCATGGTGGCGCATATCTGTATTCCCAGCAGCTCAGGAGGCTGGGCAGGAGGATCGCAAGTTCAAAGCCAGCCTCTGCAACTTAGCAAAGCCCTAAGCAACTCAGAGAGACCCTATCTCAAAATAAAAAATAAAAAGGGCTGGGGGTGTGGCTCAGTGGCTAAACATCCTGAGTTCAATCCCTGGTACAAAAAAAAATTTTAAAGTGGCATATGCATCATTCAAAGGTGCATTCTACTGCCATGAGAATAGATGCACTACACACAAAGACTCGGATGAATTCATCTTCCAAACAAGACTGAGCAAAAGACTCAAGAAACAAAGGTATTAAAATAAATGAATTCCATTACTATATCATTCATAAAGTAAACTAACCTAACCTGCTTGTATATATCGATAGCAAACTACTAAGAAAAATAAAAGGAGAGGTATCTCAAGTCTGGATGGTGGTGGCCACTAGGACAAAGTTGGGGAGTCAACTCCACAGAAAGTCTCATTGAGTCTTTGGTAGTCCTAACAGTTTCCTGGCATTTGCATGATTATTTGTACATCTTATGTTTACGCATTATAAGTGTGTGGGATTTCACAACAATAAGATTAATAAAATGCTAATTTCATCCCACTCAAATGTATATACATATATAATATATACACATGTATATAAAAGTATATTATTTCTGTGTTCAATAATTACTTGTGGATATAGGTATTATATATGATTTTTACTTTCTGTTCTTTAATTTTAGTAGTTACCAAATTTTCCACAATAAACCATATAAGAGTGAACTTAAAAGTCCCTTCTAAAAAATGAAGGAAAATAAGCCTACCCCGGACTGGCCCAACTGGTGGTGGCCCTCAGGCTGGGATGTTGGAAGTCAGAGACGAGAGGTTGGGAAGACCAGCTTTCCAAAGGAGGATTTATGACTTTGGCTGGACTAATAAAATTACCTAGTGACCTGGTCCTGGCCCAGAACTAGCCTTTGTGTCCTGGGGTTGTTGAGGAATGTTCTCTCTGTTTTGAAAACCACGAGAGCCCAGTGGGCAGAGGGGCGCCAGGGAGGCTGCAGCACAGGGGCCCTTTGTGTGCCCCCTGCCCAGCACCAGGAGGCCTTTCTCATCTCTCCCCTTCATCTGATTGTTGGGATCCTTTTAGGACAGTGCCTAGACCCAGCCACAGCTTCCTGGTATCCCTGAGGCTTGTCCCTTCCTTCTCCTAGTCTCAATCGCCTCAAGATCATGCAAGAAAAAGATTCTTTCCAGTTCTAAAACCATGATGCCTTGACTACTCTGAGGGAAGTCAGCGACACTAAGGTTAGGTTACTCAGAGGGTGAGAGGAAAAAGAACACTTCAACCGCAGCTTCCCTCCACAGCAAGCGAGCGTTTTAACAGAAGCGACAAAGACTGAGCTGCTGCCACCGGTGGCTTTTAGCTTCGTTTGAGTGTTAAGTTACGAAGCACATGTGTTCATAGAGACCATTTCTCAAATCACCCCAAAATAAGCTTCATAAAATTGTCAGTAATTAACCACAGATTTGACGGTGAAGCCACTAGGTTAAATGTGCCCAATGGTGGTCTCTGTACGTACTTGTGCATCATCTGCCAAAAAATAAATCAATATGTCCTTTCAAGAATGACATTTATTTCTATAAATAATCATAAAATGCTGGATTCACTGCCTTCTTCAGCCGGGGTCTGTTGACTTGAATCATTTTAAATATTTCCAGATTCACTCTTGAAAAACTCATATCCAGGAAAGAAATCAAAAGGAAAATGAAGAAAACAGGCTAAGTGTAAAAAATAAGAAAAAAGAATGAATGGCACAGGTGTAAATTCAGGTGGAGATGTTTATTGGGATTTGCTGCTCCCAGGCCAAATTCACCTATGCCACCATAATGAGGGCACGCCCGTGAATCGCTGCCGCCAGGGGAAACAGTGTGCAGGAAGAATGGCATGCAGGGAAAAATGGTGCTGGACCTTCTCCAGGCAGCTGGTTTTATTGGTTAAATGGAAGGAGTTGATGGGGTTGGCCTTTCAGAGATCGGCTGGTGGATCCGTCAATCCACTGGACCTTGTCTGCCAGGGTCTTGATTGGCTGTTCTTTTTGAGGGCAAGCTGCCCTGTGCCTTACCCCTTAGCCAATCAGCATGGCCTGGTGTCTTAACTGAAGCCCTGCCCCCAGCCAGCCTAACACTAAGGATGTTATCAAGATGGCAATGTAGGAAGCCCTAGTTCTCGTTTCTCCACAGATGTAACAACAAAGTTGGTACCAAACTACTGAAGAAAAATTCAGAATCCAGAAGAGAAATAGGAGCACCCTGGAGGAGCACCAACTGAGAGCAGAGAATCTTATATAGGTAGGAAGAGTAATTTCACTTTGCCTCCATTAGTCTGTCTCCCAACTGGCTTGACTCAGAGCCAAGCTCACCTCACCTGTGATTCCCCTTACAGAGTGTATGCATTGAGGAGGGGGTGAGATTGGAAGGTGCCCCTGGCTGCCTGCCCTCATGGCCTCTCAGGGAGCCCCCAGGTAGATCAGTTCCATTTTCACTTCCTACCAAGGTGAACAACCTACAGAACTCAGTCCCCTGGGAGGCTAGAAACAAAGAAGATCGGGAGATGTCCTTGTGCAACTGGCACTGCTCTCTGTGACCAGGGCAAAGCACAGGACTTAGGCTTTTCCTCCAGGAGGGAGGTGGGAAAGTGAAGGGGAGCCTGTACCCAACCTCACAGTATGCCTCTCAAAGGGTTGACCTCTGTCTTGCCTCATATCAGGCATTGAGGACTGGTGAGAGTGTCTCCCAGTCAAAACAAGTCTGAGAAGCAGCTGTGTCTTTTGTTCATTTGTTTGGTTGGTTGGTTTGGTTTTTGCTTTTTGTGATTGAACCCAGGACCCTCTACCACTTAGCTACAGCCACAGTCTTTTGTTTTGTTTTGTTTTGTTTTGTTTTGTTTTGTTTTGTTTTGTGACAGGGTCTCACTAAGTTGCCTCCAACTTGCCATCCTGCTGCCTTGGTCTTTCCAGTTGCTGGGATAACAGGCATGTAGCATCTTGCCTGGCATGGTTGTTTCCTAAAATGCAAGTGTTCAAAAGCAGACTTGATCAAGCATTAGGAAAGGTGTAAAAGGAAAAGAGAAAGAGAAAAAAATGAGGAAGAGTACTTAAAGGAATAATTCTAGAAGCTTCTCAGTTCTGGGAAGGGAAATGGATATCCAGATTCCCAAACCCTTAAGAACCTCAATAACTGAATATCAACATATCTACATTGGACACATTATAATCAATCTGTTGAAGGTCAGAGATAAACAATTTTGAAAGCAGCAAGGAAAAATAACATTTAATACAAGGGAGCTTTCATAATACTGTCAGCGGATTTCTCAGCAGACACCTTGGAAGCAAGAAGAAAATGAGATAATATATTCTAAGTGCTTAATGTTTAAAAGAATGAAAAACCCTGCCAACCAAATATACTATGTTCCTCAAGACTGTCCTTCATAAATGAAGGTGAGGGGCTGGAGCAGTGGCTCAGCAGTTAAAGCGCTTGCCTGGCATGCGCAAGGATGCACATTTAAACCCCAGCACCACATACACAATGAAGTGCTGGAGCAACAAAGGCCACATGAAAAACTAAATAAAATTGATTCTCTCTCTCTCTCTCTCTCTCTTTCTCTCCTTCTCTCTTTTTAAACTTAAATAAATAATAAATGTGAGGTGAACACTCTCAGATCAACAAAAGTTAAAGGAGTTCATTATCACTAGACCTGATTTGCAAGAAATGTTAAAGGAAGTTCTCCAAACTGAAACTAAAGAACAATAATTAGCACCATAACCATTAGTGTGTTAGTCAGCTTTCTGTCTCTGTGACAAAAATGCCCAGAATAAACAACTTATAAGAAGGATAGGTTTATTTTGGCTCATGGTTTCAAAAGTTTCAGTCCGTGGTCACCCAGCCCAGTGTTTTGCGACTGTTGTGACAATGCTTCAGTGGTAACAGGGGCACAGGGCAGAAAAGGATGCCTTGTGGTGGAGAGGAAGCAGAAAGAAGAAGGAACTGGGATCTCTATATTCCCTTCAAAGGACGCTCCTGATGATTTATCATCCTTCCTCAGAAAAGCCCTTGACTACCTGGAGCTTTGGAAAAGCCCATCTGCTATGCAGTCTCCTGCCAGGTGACAACAGTCAACATGGACAGTATTAGGAGTATCTGGGCCCCCATATTGTATTAAGCCATCATACTGTATGGTGACTCCCTAGGTTGGGCACAAATGGACAAGGACATGAGAAAGGATTTGTGCCATTGTCACCAACTTAACTAAGCCACTGCCGTAGTCAACCCCATGCTCAGGGCCTACCATGACTTTCATGGGTGGGAAATCCAACAGTATATTACAACATGAGGCACTTCAGTGGGAGGAACGTGAAGAAAAGGGCATGTCCCACCAAGGATACACCATATCAAGGAGAACAGATCCACAAGGGCCACCAGGACTGTAGCCCACCCCCAGTTCTAATTGTGATCCCTTTCCCTCCTCCCCCTGTGAGCCCTAATTTAGTTTCTTTCAAGACTGCATTTGTCCATAAGCTCACGTCAAAGAAGTGGAATTGTGGTAAATTCTGAGAATCACAAAAATTCAATCTCCTAGCCCCTTGTAAGAGAGAGTCTGAATATCTCTCAACTCTAACCAACTGTAAGCAGTCTCCAGAAACCTGTCAATGTCCTCTCTTGCTCCCTTCATGGCACCATTGATGCTTTAGTTGGCCAGATTAAAGGAAGCCAGAGCATTATATCTCAGGACCCTTTGGAGAGCACTGAGATTTGCCCCCAAAACCATAAAGATGTCATACCTCCATATTCAGAAAGTGTGAAAGGGGTCTGTGGATAAATTCACAGGCATTCTTCAAAGGAAGATAAGTCAAGGGTCAGAAAATGACAGGATTTGCCCAATGCTGAGCCAAACGGCAATCTGATTCCATGCATTGATAGACTCATTCCATGAATTCTGTTTCAAAATACATTATTGGCAACAAAAGTGGAATACTTGCACAAGATTTTTAAATGTACATCTGTACACAAGGAAAATAAAATTGATTTAAAAATTAAAGAAGAGTTGAATAAATGAAGAGATAGAAGAGATATTCCATGTTTATGAACAGCATTTAAAAAGAAGAAGATTGATAAGGAGGCCAATGGAAATAGCATTTATTTGGAAAACAAAGAATTGCAAGTCTGATATGCAGAATCAAGAAAGCCCTGGATAATATCCTATAAGACAAACACAGGCGAGGTTTTTAATCGTAGATGTTTCCACAGTATTCCTTCTGGAGGCAGTTGTTCATTGACTGGGAAGATGCCCCCAAATGCAAATTCGTTCTGTTTGATTTGCTAATTAGGGTACTCCTAGCTGAGAGATGTTGAAGGCTGGCAGATACTGACTTCAATTGACTGTCCAAGTCCTTTGGCACACTCTGTGGCACAGCCTTTAGCAGGTATGAGCAATCCTCTCTTGATCTTGACTCTATGTCATAAAGTCTTTTTTAAAAAAAGAAAGAGAGAAAAAAATGAGATAATTACTTTTATTGATTTCTTCCTCTGGTTTTTATTTTTCTGACACTTAGTTGTGTATGTGCTGCTGGGGTTTGAACCTAGATCCTTGCATATGCTAAGCAAGTGCTCTACCACTGAGCCACTGCTTCAGCCCCCACTTTAGAAATTGTTAGCCTTGGGGTTGGGGATTTAGCTCAGTGGCAGAGTGCTTGCCTAGAAGGTGCAAGGCCCTGAGTTTGGTCCTCAGCCCTGAAAAAAAAAGTAAGTGTTAGCCTTACTTTCTTCATTTTCTTTCACAATAGGGAAATTTAATATTATCGAGACGCCAGTTCTTTCAAACTTGATCGTTAGATTCAATGCAGTTCCAATGAGAAAAACTCACAAGTTAATTTGTCCATACTGAGAACTTGATTCTAAAGTTTATGCAAAGAGGAAAAGAAAACAGTATTACACTCCAATATGAAGAACAGTTTGAGAATTGACACTACCTGACTCTAAGACTTACTATAGAGTTACAATAAGATGTGATGCTAGTAAAAAAAAAAAAAAATAGATAAATAGATCAATGGAACAGAACAGAGAGTCCAGAAAATAGTCCAAAAATATAATCAACCAATTTTGACAAAGGAATAAAGGTAATGCATTAAAGAAATGATAACTATTCAACAAATGCTATTGAGCCAACTGGACATGCCTGTTAAGAAAGAGAGAGAGAAAGAATCTAGACACAGACTATAGACCTTTACGAAAAATTAACTCAAAATGAATCAAAGTTCTAAATGCAAAACAAAACCCCATAAAACCTAGAAGGGAAAGGGAAAGGGAAGTCTAGACACCTTTGGTATGATGACTTTTTAGATGATTCCAAAGTTATAATCTGTGGAAGAATAAAATGATAAATTGGGCTTCACTAAATTTAAAAGTGAAAAACACTGTGAAAGAAATGAAAAAAAAAAAAAGCCACAGACTAGAAGAAAATATTACAAAACACATATCTGATGAAGGACTAGTAGCCAAAATATACAAAGAACTCTTAAATTCCACAGTAAGAGAACAAGAACCCAATTAAAAATGAGGAAAATGTATGAGCAGGCACATCATCAAAGAAGATACACAATGGTACATAAGTGTGTGAAAAGATGCTCAAGTTCACAAGTCATCAGGGAAATGGAAATTAAAACAATGAGATACCACAACATACCTATGAGAATAGCTGAACCCAAGTCACTGACAACACTGAGGATGTGGAATGATGGGAACTCTCATCCATTGCTGGTGGGAATGCAGGATTGGGCCACCACTTTGGAAGATAGGTTGGTGGTTTCTTATGAGTGGTTGCTTATCATATGATCCAGCAATTGAGTGCCTTCGTATGTCCACACAGATATCTGCACGTGGATGTTCATACCAGTTGTATCCACAGTTGCTAAAACATTTCTTTCCATTTCTTTTCTTTCTTTCTTTTTTCTTTCTTGGTACCAACAGTTGAACCAAGGGCGCTTAACCTCAGAATGACATCCCCAGCCCTTTTAATTTTTTTATTTTGAGAGAGGGTCTCATTAAGTTACTTAGGGCCTTAATAAGTTGCTGAAGCTGGCTTTGTATTTGCAATCCTCCTGCCTCTGTCTCCTAAGTTGCTAAGATTACAGGGATGCACTACCATGCCCAGCTATTATTAGGAAATTTCTTGACTTGACCACCTGTCCGAGCCTTTGCTATGCCAACACGCATGACAAGAAAATCCAGACCAACAGAAGGAGGGAACTATTATTCCACACTCTCAGGGCACCAGAGGCTAAGATTTCTGTGATTTCTGTGAATTCTGGCCATCCTGGGTTACAGTGGCAAGGCAAATGCTCTAAGAATCTCCTCTGGCTCTAGGAACATGGGTCACATTAGATACTTCCATGTATGGAGGGTCTTATCCTCTGAATGTGGCAGCCTGACGCATCCCTGCATACACACATACACATAAGCATCGCATCCTTATGGATTGCAGACTTACTAAAAATGACATCACATCAACACAGTCATTCTCCAGTCACACCATACCCCTCTTGAGTCTTGCAAATCCTCTCTCAGGTCCTCTCTCTGGGTTGACACTATCCCCATGACTCCTCTTGCCCTTTCCTGCACCAGCTTACTCCCTCATCCTTCCCCTGGACTGACCCTGTGAACCCCAAGATTTTCTGGCTTCATCTGCAGAGCAAGCTGCCTTCCCTAGCTCCTTCTCCCAAACTCAGTTCCAGAACCCCTTTCATAAACACCAGATGTTCTTCAGCTTTCTGGTTTGGTATGTCTTTATATTCTTAAAATTTAGTAAAACCCAAAGGAGCTTCTATTTATTTGGGTTATATGTATTAACATTTGCCATGATAGAAAATATCGTGTTCGACCAGTGAAGCGGCAATAACGACATGTACACGCTTGTTGCTTGCGGAGATCTCTCTTTATTCAGGAAGTCAAACAGCTTAAATAGTAAAAGTGAACCAATCCGTAGGCTGTTGCTATGAGGAAGAAAACTCTGCTGCCGGCTCCTATTGGTTGTCCCTAGGTGGTCAGATGTTGCAAGCACAAGAACCAGGAAGAGCAAGAGGTCAGCTGACTTGGTTTGGCCAGCTGCCAGCCTCCAGCCACCATCTTAAAGCTGCCTGTGTGGCATGGGCCCCGGGTGCTGCCCGCCACAAGAAAATAAAAAATTTTTAATGTAGTATCATTTACTTATTTAACACAAATTAAATCAAACATATTTTAATGCAAGTAACAGTTTTTTTAAAAAAGTGAATAACTGCATAAACCAAAACCAAGCATCACAGTGAGAGAATTGGTATTGTTTCATGTATATGCAAATGTATTTCATGTCTGACTTAATGGCGTTGGGGAAATTCTCAGTCTGCTTGTGCATTCAAAATGTCTCCAATATATTATTTGGTGAAATAGATCAAGAAAGTCTGGCCTCATGCAGATAAGTCATTGGAGAATTTAATAGTATTTTCAGATTATTGTGGATAGTTTTCTTTGATAACACACTGAAATTTGACAAGCAGTAGTTTCGTAAAGTTTAACAGCAATATGGAATCAAAATCATACAATGATTTTTTTTACTCTGTTACACAAAATATGCTGGACTCTCCAATACTTTGTGTGTGTGTGTATATATGTGTATATATATATATATATATATATATATATATATATATATTAGTGATTGAAACTAGGGCTCCTCAATCAGTGAGCTGTGTCCCTGGTCCTTTTTCCTTTTAATTTTTTTTTTTTTGTTTTGAGACAGGGTCTTGTTAAGTTGCTTATGACCTCACTACGTTGCTCAGGCTGGCCTTGAATTTGATATCCTCCTGCCTAAGCCTCCTGAGTTGCTGGGATTACAGGAGTGCACCACCTTTAGCGGCCAAACGTATCTTTTACTTATGTAAGAATTTGTCACGTCACCTGTAGTTCTTTAGGAAAATGTCCACTCACTGAACTAATCAGAACTTCCATGTGTTGATTTATTTTATAATTTCACAACAAAAAGAAAAAAAAACATACATTTGTCTAATTCTCACATCCTCATCAAAAGTCTTCACACATAGAAGCTATAAACTTACAGTACAGGTTACAAAATATCCAAAACACTAATATTTCACATGAAAGCTTGAATGCTATCGTTGTTGTCTTCAAAATACTTTCAGTTGTTTTCCTGGAACTGAGAGCTCATCTTTGAGCAAAGGTGGACAAGACACAAGTCTCAACAGCTACAGCTTGTCCTTCCCTCGAGAGCTCAGCTCCTCCAGTGCCAAGACCAGGGCTGCAAAGTCTCATCTGCATAGCCAGCCAGCGCCCTTCCACGAGCAGTGGAGGCACCTGCTGCACTCTTCTCACTACATTGCATAGGATTTTTAAAAGACTTGTTCTCAGTAATAATGTGTCCTGCTTTATTAGATACTGATGGACTTTGTGGAGGTCCTTAGCAGTGACACTGCTGTCACTGCTCACATTCACACAGGCACCAAAAGTATCAGCTGCCTGCGCTCTGTGCTATCAGTAATCATGTAAGCACAATGAAAAGGCAAGGATCGTGGTATAGGAATTAGCTGATCACGTAGACTCCTGAAGATCGCTGGGACCCTTGGCTGGGTCCCACACTTTGAGAACCACTGATCATGGCCATTGATAATTTCTGGACAGCCAAAGGATTTTATGCACATGAGAACCCCAATCAGCATGTTTTATCAAACAGAATTAGGCAAGGAATAAATGTCGTTTCTTCCAAAAGTTGAAACTTAGTAAGAAAGCACTCCGTAACCACAGAGCTCTTCTTACAAGTAGAAGCAGCCAGCAATACAGAACCTTGCTGTGCAGAGGAGCATTCCCATGGTCCCAGGACAGGACCAGGAGCAGTCTGCAGGGAGGTTATGCCCTAACCTTCCTATAGTGAGCTTAAAAGGAAGAAGAGGGCCAACCAGTGAATTTAAAGAGTAATTTAGCGCCAGGAGCACACCAGTAATCCCAGCCACTTAGGAGGCTATGATAGGAGGATCACAAGTTTGAGACCAACCTCAGCAACTTAGCAAGAAATGTTGCAAATAGGGGCGCAACTTATCAAGACCCTGTCTCAGAGTAAAAATGAATAAATAAAAAGGGATGATGGGGGTATAACTCAGTGGTTAAGTCCCCTGGGTTCAATCTCAAGTATGAATGAATGAATGAAGAATGGTAGGAAAGAGGTTCAAGCATATTAGAAGTTTAAATTTTAAAATTTAAATGGCTACAAATTCCCCAAGGGCAAGTGTACCACTCAGGGTTTTCCAGAGAAACATAACCAATAGCTGTATACATGAAGTTTATTATGGGAATTGGTCCACAAGATTATGAAGACTGAAGTCCCACCACCTGCAAACAGGAAAACTAGTCATATAGTTCAGTCCTAGTCCAAAAGGCCAAAGGCCCTGGAGAGCTGATATCCAAGGGCAGGAGAAAGATGAAATCCCTGCTCGAGAAGAGAGAAACTTTTTCTTCCTCCACCT
>PVKS010013192.1:0-51566 GCA_004027875.1 Aplodontia rufa | reverse complement strand
TTATTTCAAAACCACAGAAGGCCTGCTTCTTAAAAAATTAAATAATATAATACATTGGTATGACTATATGTGTGTATATACACACTATATATATGTACATACATATACACAGTTTATATATTATACATATGTTTACATATAATTTATATATATAAATTCCTTAACTGTCTAGGAATCTAGAATTAGCAGAGGTGGAGCTATTGGGTTTTTCAAACCTGTGCCAAAGGTGGAATGCAGGTTGAATTGTCTTTATGGGTTTAAGACTTAAAATCTGAGAAATGTGCCTATGCATTTTCCAAGAAGACCACAACTCACAGCCTCTGTCAGCTCCACCCTATTTATCTAACATGATCTCCTTAGAAAGTTAGATAAATGGGGCATGAATGTTCCAATCGCTAATTTATTCCTTGCTCAATGTCCTGACATGATCATGCCTCTTCTGACCATAACCTCTGTACTAATCTCATCAATGTATAAACAAAAACGTTTTCTTCTAACAACATCACTGTTTCCTCCCATTGATTTCATCTGTATTTCCTGTCTCCTCAGCCCCTGTGAAACGTATGCAACACAAAAAATACCGGCGCCACTCACTAATTGTTGTTGGATACATCTGTCATATACTTTTTTTCTATAAAGAGAGAGGGATAGTGAGAGAGAGAAAGAGATAACCAATTTTATTTAGGGTTTTCATGTCTTTCGTTGCTATGACGCTCTGTTGCATACGTGGTGCTGGGGTTTGAACTCACGTACTTGGCAAGCACTGTAACTGCTGAGCCACTGCTCCAGCCCCTGCCATCTACTGGTGCTCCAGCCCCTGCCATCTACTTTTTGTTTCTACTTTTGTCCTGATCACGAAAAAGAGGCTGAAATCACAATTTCAGAGTTACAATATGACAATAAGAGAGAGATATTAAGTGGAAATTAAAAAATAACACAGGACATTCTCACACACTAGGGACGATGGATTCAGGTTTTATTTTTATCTTAAGCCACATCTGTCACTATGGTTATTCGCATTCATCAGCTTATTTGCAATTTTTAAATGGCATTTTCATTTGCAAACACCACTGCTGGGAAATCAATTTCCTCCCGCATTGCTAGCATGGTTGGCAGTGGTCTGTGGCCAGTCACTTTGAGTAGATTCAGGTTACCCTGAGCAAGTCATTTAAGACCACAGTAACCTCAGCCACTCAATGACACAGCAGGGCTAAAGTGGTCATAAGGCTACTTCCAGGGGCGCAGTGCTAAGGATGAAGGATTCCCACTGTGCTACACTTTTCTTAGTGAGAAGGAACAGGCCAATATGCAATAAATGTGCTAGGTTTATTACAGAATATTGTAAGATAGGGGCTAGAGCGGTGGCTCAGCAGCTAGGGTGCTTGCTGGCATGCACAAGGACATGGGTTCAAACCCCCCCAGCACCACATATACAATGAAGTTTCCGAGCAACAAAAACCACATGAAAAACTAAATAAAAATTGATTGTCTTTCTCTCTCTTGCTGTCCCTCTCCCTCTCTGTTTTTTAAAAAAGAATATCATAAGATAAGCAGTGAGTGAAGCAATAGGCTCATGTTAAATCCGAATATTCACTACCCCATCAAATACTTATTGGGTGCCAAGAACTGTGCTAGGAGCTCATATTCTTCTCAGCAAAGATGCACCGCTCTGCTGCCGCCGCCATTCTGCGGGTGAAGATAGACGACACTCCAGTCCTGAGACTGCGACAGCTGCTGGGAAGGACAGGCACAGGTGGCCCCGTCACTGTGATGAAGCGGAGATGGAGGGCTAGCGGGTGTCATTCGCTCCGAGGGGGTGACGCAGAGCTGGAACGTGCACAGGCGAGGAGAGGCTTTCCAGGAGAGGGGAACTCTCTGAAGCCCCATGTTTGCTCCCCTGTCAATCAACTGTTAGATCTCAGAAAGACCCAGAATAAGAGCTTCAGAAATGTCAGCAATAAAGAGAAATAACTGGATCAAAACTGTATACAGTTGTGTGGAACTGGCTAATCTGACTTTTACTGTGGATTTCTAGGGACAGCGGATGCTGCAAATGGAACTGTAATTGTAGCTCTTAGCTTTTAAGTTACCTTTCAACACATCCGTGGAAGACAAACTACGGGAGGACCCCCTAGTATACACAGATAAACACACACAGTAGATGCTTTATTTGCCAATACTTTGAAAATCTTCAGCATACGCAGTGGAACTAGATAACATAAATTTTCTGGTGCTTCTGAAAGTACTTCAGGGTCCCATTAAGAACAGCTTTATCTGTGCCTGCTCGGGGAACAGGTGGGGAGTAATGTGCTGTGTCTGATGGATTTTGCAAAGGGTACACCCCAGGTTTAGCCTGATTTTGATGCAAAACTTTCCGGTGTGTGTGTTTTGAAACACTGTGACTCCCTCAACAGACATTCCTTGGATGTTCACCAGGTGCCAGACACAGTTGGACTACACAGGTTCTTACTTATCGAAGACACTGATGAACATAATGAGTTCTTGATGGGGCATGATTTATATCTCCAAGACCCAGAGGGAAAATTCTAAAGACACATTTGTTTCAAGTCAGTGCTCTGATACCTATTAACTGTGGCCTGGGCCTCCTGTCCGTAACTTCCTTAGCTTTCAAGTTTCTTAATATGCAAAATATGTACATAGCAGTTAGTGAGAGTTTTGAAATAAGGAGGGCACGTGACAATCTCTGACTGGGCACACTGCAAATGCCTGTATTTGTGTCTTCTAAGTGGTCAATAAATGATTCTACTCTTACGTGCACACAGTATGCATGCTAAGTCCTACACACACGGACATATGCTATATATTACCTACAAACATGTTATCTCTTTGATTTGTGTCATTCTCTTTCTTCACTGCCGCCCTTCCAGTGAATCAGACAGGAGGCAAGAGCCCGCAGCCCAGCCCCTGGGCTGGATAATTCTCCACTCCACTTAATGCGGGTGCTTGACTCGAGCCACGTAGCTGTCCCAGCAGAGCCTCTCTGGGCATAGGGTTCATAATGGACCCCCACAAGGGTGTTAGCACTTACTCTGAGAAAGGATCTTGCCAAATCTGAAGGGCTCATATCTGCTAGACACTGTTCTTTCTGTTGTACGCCCTTTCTAGAAGGACTTGCATGAACAATACGTGAGCTTCTGCAGGGGCATGTGTGCAGCCATCAAGAACTTCTTGTTAGGGGCTGGAGCAGCTGTCCAGCAGTTTCAACACTTGCCTTGCATGCACAGAGATGCGGGTTCAAACCCCAGCCCCATATACACAATGAAGTGTCAGAGCAACAAATGCCACATGAAAAAAACTAAATAAAACACGGATTCTCTCTTTCTCTCTCACTGTCCCTCTTTCTTCAAAACAAAACAACAACAAAAAGCCCTCCCTGTTAAACTCTGCTGGGCACCTACCCTGAAGAACACTTACTTCCGGAAGGAGGAAGTGGATTTAATGTCTAATGCATGTGTCTGAGCATCTCTGCCCCTTGACTTCCAGCAGCCCCCAAAGTCCATCTCCCTACATGAGTAGGAGCAGGAGGTGTAACAAATACGAGCATCTAATCCAAATCCCTCATTTTGGACAGGAACTGGGGAGGGGGTTGGCCGGGTCTGTCTACTTAGGGGCATCACCAGCTGTAGTCATGTTGGTGAGACTGGGAGGATCTGGAATGGGTGTGCCTGGGGCTGGGGTGGCAGCTGTCCACAAGGCTCAAACCTGGCTGGCAAGTTGGTGCCAGCTGGTGGAGGAGGGCCTCGCCCTCTCTCCACATGACCATACAAGGACCTTCACATTCCTCGTCACACGTCACCTGCCATCCTAATTACAAGCAGTCCAAGAAACAAGAGGAATGTCACAAAGTGTTTTGGGACATGGTATGGAAGTCACACCCAATGAGTTCATTATGACAGTCCATCACATTTGGGGATGGAAACCTGAGCCCCTTTTTTTCATAGAGTGTTTCTATGTCACACTGTAACAAGAGTACAGTGGCCAAAAAAAGCAGCATCTGTCCTGCCTGCGGGTTCCTCCTCTGTCCAACTGTGCAACGAAGTTTCACACCTTTCTGTCAAACAAATACATCCAAGAAGCCTTTTGACAATTCATCAGCAGAATTCATAGGGTAGAGCGCTGCAGCATCAGAAATCACATATTCAGTGAATCACAAAAATGCATATTTTTTATTCACTCTATTTATGGGAATCCATTATTATCACATCAACACTTGAGGATTTCAGAGAATTTTGTGGAGCAGAAATTTTCTGTGCATAACTCTGGAAGGAAGCTACCTCTCAGGAGAATGAAGAAAACTCACTGTCTGATTGTCGCAGTCATAGACGCACTATCTCCCTCAGTCCCCATGGCCGGAGCTTCTCCAGAACCTGAGCTCTGCAGGCCTGAGAGCCAGGGGAAGAACAGGCGTCAGCCCACTGCCACCCGTCCACACTGCAGAGCCTGAAATGGGTCAGTCTACATGCTGAAGACTACAAAGACGAGCTTCAGTCTGTGCTGAGATAACAGACTTCTGGAAGCTGCTGCAAAGATGTGGGAGGACCATTGAATCCGATTCCTTTTGGTACAAACTGAATAATAAAATGCATTCTAAAGGATTTCCTGTATGCATCTATTTTTGCAGTCTGCTGCCAATTCTCACTCCGTCAAGTTCAAATTGGGTCAAATGTCTGTTTTTTTTTTTTTTTAAGTGCTTTTTGATTATGTAACTCCAAAAAGGCAGGATTTTTTTTTTTTATTGAAACCCTTCATACGTTTGTATTAACAGCGTGTCGTGTATGCACAAAACGCCTTGGCTTGAAGCTGCCTTTTGAAAGTCGACAAAAGCCTCCTCGAATACATCAAAGCCTTCCTCCCTAACACAGTGTCGACACACTGAACGTGCCATGGCAGCCTCCTGCTGCCAGGGCTGGGAGAACCAGAAAGGATGTGATGTGATGAGACTTAAATTATGACTCTTCTGCTATTATTATTAAATGCTGGAGTACTTGATGACCACAAACAGTTTTCATCCTCAAATATTTATAATTGTAATTTAAATTTTTGTATTAATTACTTGGGCCCAAAAATATGCCACTGTGTCATAGGGATTAAACAAAACAGATTTTCCTTAGCAATAAGTGAGCACATTTAGAGTTAAATACTTTGTATCTGACCTTTGAGACAACATATTCTGAACTTTAAGAGAGAAGGAAAGTAAAACAATGAATTTTTAAACACATGAATATAGAACTATAAGTTTGAATGCAAGAGACCTAGAGGATAATTCTGTTCTGGATAACTACTAGAGAAATCAAGTGAATTTCAGTAACACTGAACGATCTCTCTGTTAAAAATCTCTCTGCTAGCAATTTCTTAGAGCCGTTTCAAGATAGGTCTTGTTTTGATGATAAAAGGATATTTATGCCAGCCTTAACCTAACTAATGAGCTATTTAACATATGAATCACTAACAATGGAAATGCCAAACACAGAAAATCATATTTCTAATATCAAATAAAGAATTACAAATGATTTTTCAAGTAATTTCACTGTTTTAAACTTACAGAAGAGGCTATATTTAGCAGGACTGTCTCATAAAGAATTCTTTATTTCAGCTACAGTATGACATCTTGGAATTTCAATTTACATTTAGAATTTTAGTTTAGTTTTCTACAGAGAAAAATCTGTACACATTTTTATTTATCTAGGAAATTGTGTACAACGTGATACATTCTTAAATTATCTACACTGAATAAGTTATATTCAAATTATCCTTGGATTTTGCCCTTAAACTTAATGTATATAAATGGATGTCATTTTCAGTAGCTAATCCTGAGTCCAGAGTGATTAAAATATCTCAATCTTGCTATTAATTATTAGATAGCTGTTGTCCAAAAAGGCAAAGAAGTAAAGCTGAGAAAAAAAGAGACTGTTTACCTTACCAATAGGTGCCTGCGAAGTAGAAATAAAATGCTATTTTATCTTTGATCCTGTCCACAGGTGATTTAAGAAATTTTAACTAAAAGTGTCAGTGTAGGAGCTGGAGTGGTGTCTGAGTGGTTAGAGCAAGTGGCTCAGTGATTACGGCACTTGCTTGGCATACACGAGGATGCAGGTTCGAACCCCAGCACCACCTATACAACTAGGTGTCAGAGCAATGAAAGTCACATGAAAAACTAAATAAAAACTGATTCTCTCTTTCTCTCTCTCACTGTCCCTCTCTCTTAAAATAAATGCTATTCCTGGCCAGGGGGAGGATCCGATTTCAGATGTTAGAAGTTCCTTAATTCCATGACGCCTCTTCCAAGTCTGAGAGACACCCTTGGCCTGGCTGCTCTTCCTGCCAGCTGGTAGTGCAACACCTGATATATTCCACACACTTCTCCAGAGTCCAGATGAGTTCCGTAAGGAATATTGTGTGGGTGATAAATTTACACTGTCCATTCACTTACGGGCTACATGGCAACACAGCAGGGTCAGCAGACGGAAATGAATGGGAAAGTTAGGGTTTGGAGCGAGGACGCTGTAACTCGCTTAGTGACTTTTCAGCTGCAAAGCCAAGCAAGTTATTTAACCTCCCTTGACCTCAGCATTCACATGTAGGAACTGAGGAACGTGACCTCAAGCTTTTATTGAGCTACTGTAATCAGTGATTTAACAAAACGCAGTTAGCACTTTTAAAGAATTCATTTTGTGCCAAAAATTATACAATGCCCTTTAATCCTCAAGTCCCATGAGGTGGACACACTGGCTGTTCTCGTTTCTGAGGTAAGGAACAGAAGCTTCCAGAAGTTCTGGAACTTCTACCATCTCGCATGGCTTGGAGAAAACTACCTGGGCTTAATAAAACACTTTAATACAGAGTTTCCAAATAATGATAGATGGAAAACAGCTCAGATAGTACCCAAAGTCAGAAGAGACGTCAATAATATTGAAGATATCACAAGTGCAGGGTATCTTCACGGGCAATAGTTTTATAATTTCCACAGCAGCCTTGTGAAACACGAATGTTTGTTTTACAAAGAAGTTCAAGGTGAGACCTCTTGGTGGCATTTTCAACTCTGCCCAAGCTACCTACAAATCTTTATATATATGCAGCTGCCTCCTTTTATTTTAGCATCTTTGCATATTGCTTATAATGTTCTCTACTTCCCTACTCTGAAGGTTCCCTGTTCACCATGAATTTGCAGATCTTAGTTAACCATGAGAAAGAAATACCACGGTAGAAGGACCAATCTACAAATGACTGGTGCAGATGAACACAGAAATCATCTCTGGGCTGCCTGGCAATATGAACCGAAAATGAGAAAGGCTTCAGGTTATCCAGATGTTCACAGACATGAAAAGGAAGATTAGCAGGGGTGAGCCACCCTACCACCCCCTCAACGGCCACCCCCGAGTTCTGTGTTCTTCAACTCTTGCTCCTTGCCATCAAGAAATTCAGGGGTGTTCACTGAAGTTTTTATCTTAATAAACATAAAATATAATAAATTTTAGAATATTTAGCAGGCCGTTAAAGGTAGCATATTTTTATTTACTATGAAGTGAATAAATCACAATCATACTTTGTACCATCTTAGGCAGAGTTGGGGATATCCATCACATTTTATGCCTTTAAGATGAGAATTTCTGCCTGTCTAAAATTATGATGCACGGAGTTAAAGCCAGTACCACTTCTTATTTCTCACAATAATTGTTGTCCAGAATGCATCTGAGGTCATGCAACATGCTTCTGGAAAAAATAAATAAGCTAAAGTCCAGAGAAATAATTTCTGCTTTGTTTATTCAGAAAAACAAGTTTCAACAGACTTCGCCTTCTTGAAGTACAAATATTGTGAAATTCTTTAAGCTAAAAAAAGTATTTCCCTAACATCATCCTTATTCCAGAAGA
Organism: Aplodontia rufa; assembly: GCA_004027875.1. NCBI lineage: Eukaryota > Metazoa > Chordata > Mammalia > Rodentia > Aplodontiidae > Aplodontia > Aplodontia rufa. Next base: position 43,676 of record PVKS010013192.1, on the reverse strand, counting down.
ACCTATGAATACCTGTAAGTTATCGTAGATGCCCCACTGAAGTAACAGAGATAATACATTTTTTTGCTGATTAATACAATTTTCAAAATTAACTTCTTATTTATAAAATATTAATGTAATTTTCGTAGGAGTCTTCCTGGATTTTCAGACAAATTTTTATTTATTTTATTAAGGATTTTTTTAAAAGTTAAGATCTGAATGCTTAGTTTATTTCTAGGGTAAAACACCTCTCTCTCTCTCCTCCTCTCATACTCACACAAATAAACAGGGAATATTTTAAGTAAGAAAATATGACTGTGAACACAAACACTGATAGAGAAAAGTCAGGATATTGCAATGTATAATTTATCACTGTATTTAATAATATTTCTGTTATTTTTGCAATTGTAAATGTGACATACTTATATTGATAAAGTAAGATACTTGTGAGTTCTGAAATAGTCATTGTATCAATTTAATCATCTTTTTGGGGATGACATGTGGGTATAGTAAGGATAGAATACTTTTATTTACTATGAAGTGATAATCTATGTGATCGATTGGAATATTCCTTCTCATCTTGAAACTTTATTTCTGCCATGGTATGACTCCAGATAACAAAATATCTCTCTGCCTGTGAGATTTCTTCCTGATTAAGTTCATCAGCCAGTAGTCAGAATGGGAGGATTTAAGTGATCTATGAAAACACACTTGAATTCAATACCTGGAAAATATTCAAACTGGATAAATTTAAACAACAACCACAATGATAGAAACTAGAAGCAATGATCTGTCTCATCCCTCCTTTTCAACGTTGTGTTGCAAGTCCTAGCTGAAATGGTAAGTCAGGAAGTAGAAATAGAAGGTATACCGATTGAGAGGGAAGAAATTGTGTTCACAGATGGCATGATTCTCTATAAAGACAATCCAAAATGTTTGACAAAGAAACTGGATCTTCAGCAGGGATGCAAGCTATGGGTAAATACAAAAATCAATCACTTGACTGTATGCGGGTAATGCACACATGAAATTTGAAATTTAAAACAATACCATTTCCAGTATCACCCTAAAAGTAAAAGACTTAGGCAGGTATAAAACTGGCAAGATAGGTGTAAGATCTGCATGAGGAAGATAACCAAGGTCCAACGAAAGAAATCAAAGAACTAAATAAATACAGTCCTTGTTCCTGGGTGAAAACACTGAGTAATTTCAAGACATAGGTTCTTCCCTACTTGAACTCTAATTCCAAGGCAATCCCCATCAAAATCCCAGTGAATTATCGCATGGTATTAACACATTTGATCCATTTATATTGAAAGGCAAAAAAACCTGTTAGTATTGAAGACCTTATCTGGATGATCGAGACTACCTGACTTCAGAATTTATTATGAAGCTACAGTAATCAACATAGTGGTAGTATTATTGAAAGAACAGACAACCGGGTCAAAATGACAGAATGAAGACGTAAAAACAGACGTATGCAGTAAACTGGTCCTTGGCAAAATACTGACAATACAACAGAGAAAACAGAATTTTTCTACAAATTGTATCCAAATTCATGTGCCAAGAAAAAAAATCCTACACACAGATCTTATACCCTTCACATGAACTAACTCAATGGACGCTAGACTATAAAATGCAAAATTATTTAACTCCTGAAGACGTAGAAGAAAATCTGTATGACCCTGAGTATGGTAATGGATATTTATAGATAACACAAAAGGTGTGATTCATGAGACAAAGACTGATAGGTTAGACTTTATTAAAATTAAATACTTCTGCCTTGTGAAAGAGAAGCCAATCCACACACAGAAAAAAAAATGTTTGTAGAATACATAAGACATATAAGATTGCTTCCTTATATACAAAAAAACTCTTAAAAATCAACAATAAGGAAGTAAACATAGTTCAAATATATTGCCAGACTCCTTGTGATATACAGATTGCATATAAATATGTAAAAATATCTAAAATCATGTGTCACATTAAAGAATTTGAAATTAAAACAATATGATGCGCCCATTAGAGTGGCCAAAATTCAAAACACTAACACCGTCAAATGCTAGTGAGGGCCTGGAGCAAGAGAGAGTTACTGATGGAAATGTAAATAGCTCAGCCACTGTGGAAGACAGTTCAGCGTTTACCCACTGAACACAGCCTAACCTAAGATCCAGAAATCGCGCTCCTTGGCATTTACCCAAAACAGTTGCAAACTTACATCCACACGAAACCAGCGCACAGATGTTTATAGCAGTTTTATTTCATATCTGCCCAAACTTGGAAGCAACAAGATATTCCTCAGTAGGTGAATGGATAAATAGAATGTAGTACCTTCTAGACAATGGAATCCTGGCCAGTTCTAAAATTAAGTGAACTCCCAAGCCATGAAGAAACATGTATGAAACTCAGATGCACATTTCTAAGTGAAGGAAGCTGATGTGAAAAGGCTCCGTACTGTCTGATTCTAAACATTCAACATTCTGAACAAACTAAGGAGACAGAAGGTAAGTGGTTGAAGGGGTCAAAGGAGAGGAAGGGAGATGATTTTTAAGACAGTGAAATTACTCTCCATGATACTACATTAGTGGATACCAATTTTGCATCTGCAGCCTTAGGATGGAAAATCCATGCATGCTATGGGTTCTGAGTAGTGATGGTGTGCCAACGTAGGTCCATCAGTTAGAATGAAAGCAGCCCTGTGCTGCATGGTGCTGGTGGTTGGAGAGGCAGTGGGTGTGTGGGGGCAGGTGTCATATGGGGACTCTCTGTACTTGCACTCATTTTTCCTGTGAACCTAACACTGCTTTAGAAAATGAAATCACATTTTTTAAAAAACAAAGTTGTTTAATAAGTGAATTGTACTTTAAGGCAAAATTTCTAGCAATATTATTATTTTCATTTAAACAACCAAACTCTAGATGAATAAAATAAATATCCTGCTTGCTCCAGAGGAAGGTAAGATCTTTGATTATTAGGAAGGTTATTCAACAGTTAAATCTCCAGTGCCTGGAATAATGTCTGCCCACTGCTGTAAATATCTGTTAAATAATCAATGAACTGAATGGATTAATTAATTTCTATCTTAAATAACAGGAGAATGACTTGAAAAAACAATGTATTGAAAAATTGAGAATTATATCTATGTAACTCAAAAATTTTCTATTTCTGGTTTAGGAAGTTAGTAGAAAATAGACAAATGACATTATGAATGAACCAAATAAATGAATGAAAGAACAAATCTTATTATTTTGATGAACAAAGACAAAATTTGAATAGATTCAAGCTAATTTAATCAAGGGAAAAAGCCAGGTCAGGTTGAAATGACAAAAGTGCAACAGTGCGTCCTCATTACAATCTTCTACTACATTTTTACAACATTCATAAAAACACCTAAAAATAAATCACTGGGAAATACATTGGTATTGGAATAATAACAAAATCTGAAATTTCGTTGTGGAAATACGACTCCAAATGTAAAACCCCTCCTATCGTGGAAGACCTGTCATTGGGAAGTGGCTGATGGGTGTGAGAACCCATCTGGTAAACACAAGCATGGTTTGAGAGCAATTGTTAAGGGCACCCAAGGCTCACACTTGCTCTAGGACATCTGCCTGCGTGCTCATCCAGTAGGGTTGATTTCAATAGTTTTTCAAGGAACGAGGTCTTAGATCTACACAGAATACGGATTTGGAATCAAAGCCTCTGCACAGAGCTAAATATCTCAGAGGGCTGCATCCTCAAGAAATCAGGCAACTGCAGAAAAGCATGCCCACCTGCAGAAGGGGTCAGAGGAAGTGGGGAAAGGAAGCTCACTATAAGCTTCCAAGCCAATAATCAGGCCAAATGCTCCTAAAAACAACACCCTGAAGTTCTTGGGAAGCAGTGGTGGAAAAGTTCAGAGCAAGAGTGCCGAGGTCCAGGGTGCTTCCCAGCCTGCACATAAAGCTACTTTCCAGAGAGCTCCTAAATATGCTATGTATTCATTCAGATAAATTTTCGGAGTGGAATTTAAACACATGAGTTCTTACCAGAGCTCCAGTCGTGCCCACCTCTCTCTGCTGTTTATGGCCACGCTCCTGACTGCAAGCCCTGAATTGTACCAGCAACTAGGGAACTGGACCTGACTATCCAGTTCCTCTACCAAAGCACAACTGTGCAAGAGTCAACAGGGACTCTAGGGCCGAATGGTTTCTCTCATCTGTGGAAGCCAGAATACATCGGGAAGCAGTATGTTAGATGGCTAAGCTAATGATAACCTCAAATTGTATGATTGTTTTCGCAAACAGGGGGATGATTGCCTAGGATACCTGGAGGCACAGGGTGGGGGAAACGGTGGGGGAGGGCTTAGGAAGGATATCTAGGAGACCGGAGGGTGGGAACATGGGGGAATCATCTCAGAAGGAGATCTCTGACCTCCACAAGATATCCATTTAACTCAGGGGTTCTTCTGGGGAAAACCGCAGCATGGGGAACCCAAGCTGGGCATCTATGACATGACATTAGCCTTGGATAACTAAGTATATATACATTTGTTCTTGATTGTTTGAAAACGTTCCCCCTTCAATTATAACTCCATATTCATCTAATTAAAAAAATAAAAGAGTCAACAGGGGTCCACACCCAACCATGCTCCTCTGGAACATCCTCTCTCTCAGCTCCTGAGTCTTGCTTTGCTCCTCTCTCACGTCGCATACAGTCACTCGTTCACCTCTGCTGTTGAGTTCATTTCATCCAGTTGCCAAAGCCTTAGTCCAAACACTCATCTGGAAGGAGACCTTCTCCTCTTTCGGTTGTATCCTTCCCACCCACCTACTCACCCTAACCTACTCAAATTCTTACAGTGTTCCCCTCTCTAAGCGACTGTAATATACACTTGCAATCAAGTTCACAGTGCTCATTCATTATAATTTTAATTACTTTACAAAAAGCTTATTTTTCTTTCTGGATCTACTCATTTGGCAATGCTTAAGATTTTAACTTTTGCACTTTTGCTCTTAATATCCCATGAAACGTTTCATTTCAATCAAGAAGAGAATCTGAAAGTAACTATCAGTCTGTACTTCACGGGATTAAACTTAATCAAAATAAAGATTTAATTTGTTAGATGCCAGGCAAAAATCTCCAAACTTTTCTCCTAATACAATTTTATCTTACTCCCAAACTAATTGAGCCTGATTTACTTTTTAAATATCCTGTACTTGGAATCATTTCACAAAGTAATGACCAAACTGGAATAGACATATTCAATCTTTTTGAAAATTTATTTTTTAAGGAGAAAAATTACCATAGAAATCAGATTTGACACTTTCATTTTTCAATCCTTTGAAACACTTAATCTCACCAGAGGAACATGAACATTTGTTTTCAGTTATGCAGTCATAAAATTGCAAGAGCAAATGATAAATCTCAGCTTTTGAATGTCTTGAGTTAAACACAACTGTAACATGACAACTGCAAGAACTAGAAATGGTAACTAGGGATCACACAGCTGTAGGTGGCTAATTTGAGTCTATGCATCACTGATTTTTTAAAGATGTTATTGTAACGAAAGGTGTGCCCGTGGTCCTAGTGGGTCTTCATAGATGTTGAATCAAAACCACAGGTCAGCAAGTTGACGGCCTCTCCCTTGCTGGAGAGGGCACCAGGTACCATGTTGCGCTCTCCATTGGTGAAGCCTTTCAAGCTCCTTGCATCTGACAAGTCTCCTCATAGGCTGGGCATTTCATTCTGCTACTTGGAAGAGGGGCTTCTCTCTTTAATATTTTTTTCTGTCTTTGCTATTGTAATCCTATTTTGTTCTTTTGACTGTTCTACCATACCCATAATGTTTCATTAACTGTTTTACAACTGTTAGGTTTTCAACGGCAAGTAAAGAAAAAACAGAACAAAACATACTCAGACTAGCTGAAATTCATTATTTCACACCACAGGTTGTCCACGTGGTCAGTATGGGCTGTGGCACATTCCACCCCAATGCCACACTAGAATCCAGGGTCTCCCTATCTCTCAGCAGTGCTGTGACCTTCTCTGTGAAGGTCATGTCTCTATACCCCGCAGAAACAGGAGCAATGTCTTCCTATCTAACCTAATAAACAAAAATTCTTTGTAGTAGCCCTTGGCTAACTCAACTCCCATCTCACAGGCCTGAAATTCTGCACAAACTCTTTTCTAAACCAATCTGTGCTAAGGAAACATGGGATTACCTTGTTTGGTTTAAAATAATAATACAGAAATAGGAAAGATTTGGAGAAGTCAACCTGAAAGTACGGCTACAGCTTTTTAGGTAGAATCTCAGAATTGTTACGTACAGGGAAATGGCTTTTACTTCTCAAAATCTAACACATGCAATTCCTAAGCAAAACAAATGCTCAGGAAGGAACATAGAAATATCTTTACGTACTGAATTTAGACTAGAATATATGAGAAATATACTTCATGCTATTCTTAAAGATATTGTTGTAATAGTACTGATAAATAAAATTCAGAACAGCATGCTGTCCTTAAAACTGTTCCTAGCTGCCACCTATACCATCAGTATTTTTATGTTAATAATAGCCCTGGCTTCACATGATTCCAGAAATGTGTGGGTTTCTTGGCTAGAATGAGCAAATGAAGTCAACTCTAGCTGTAACTTGAGGAAAACTCTTGCCAGCATCTTATACAGAGATTTACCCAGAGCCATGGGCCTGGGTGCTAATGGATAGAAGTTCTAGCTAAATTTCCCCTTTGTATAAATGAAAACAACATTTTCTTGGTTACTGCCATTGATGAAACTTACTAAAATAATTTCCAAATCAAAATAAGATTTCTAATAAGAGCAAAAATAAAATGTTCTTGCTCTAAGGTATCCCAGAAGAATTTACTATTTTGCAAACAATAATTTTAACCAAATATATTCAGTGTTCCACCGAACATTTTCACTGGATAGTTTAACTAAATGAAGAAAGCAAAATGTTAGCTTGAACCCCAAGATGTGGCTGGAGCCAAAGTGACGAATTCCTTACCACTCTGAAACCTGGTTCAGACAGTCAAATGCATGGGGTGGAGACAGTTCACTCAGTATGAGCGGGTGATCTATACCCGCTTGTGTTCAGTGTATTTATTTCGAATAGCTTCTTTTGAAATAGATTTCCGCGTCTTTTAGTCTTCCCTCTACAATTCATGGGACGTTGATTTGCATTTCATGTCTTCTAACCCACTGCCTATTTCATGATACACAGCTGAACTACATACCTAACGTACAGGTAGTTCAATAAATGAAAAAACAAAACTGGAGGAGATTGAATGACCCCACACCATGTCACAGCACACGGAGTCAGAGAAAGAACTGGAAGTAGAGAACAGAGCTCTTTTGATATTTGACTCTAGGCTCAATTAATCAGTAATTAGATGTTGAACAAGCAACTGTTCCAAAGGCACTTTCCTGATAAATCCCAGGGCGGATTTCATAAGATGCACACATTAAAACTATAAGTAGGAGGTTATTGGTGATTATGTTTGAAGAAGAATACAGAAGTCAGACTTCTGTGAGTTGAAGAAGAGAATGAAGACCGACAAGATTTAGTCACTTTTTTGTTATTATCATTTATTTATTTATTTTTAAATTTTATTCAGAAATTTATTTGTTGTTGAACAATCAAACAAGGTTTTACCCTAATGCTTAGAGAAAGACTAGTACAAACGTTAAATTGCAAACATCTCTAACGCATGACCAAAACAGGATTAGTGACATTGTTCAAAGAAAAACTCAAGAAATTCCTTCATGTTCACATTTGGGGCACAAACAATGCTCCCACCTGAATGAGACCTTCTGAAATCCATGATAGTTCACACAAATCCCAGAAAATATTGAGGAATACAGACGGGGTACTTTATTCATTGGACGGCATTGCCAACTTCACATCTGCCCTTCTGTATTTAGTTATTAACTTCTCTTAAATGAAAGAAATGTCACATCACCTCTCTTTTTTCTTTGAATACTAACTTTGGAGAGGTGCTCCAATTTTTTTCTTTGGAAAATAAACTTGAACATAATTAGCATTCATTTTCAAAGACTCCAGGACTTAAAGGAGAAACTCATCTGGTGTCGCCTTCTCCGTGAATTCTGCCGCTGCCTTCCCAGGTGAGTTAATGCTTTCTGCCTCGGGCTCCACAGCATTTTGCTTGAAATAATTACCGTATTCTGCCTTGTGTTCTAACTGTCAAAGACCATGGGCATTTTCTCCGTTTGTGCCTCCAGTTGTCGCTCTGTTCTGCTCGTAGGACAGAGCTCCCATTTGCAGGAACTTCTTAATGAGTTAGAGGGATACCCCCCTCACATTCCAAGCCCTGCAAGTCCAAAACAGGATTTTTCTTTTTCATGCTGATGCCTATTCTTCAACAGTCCAACAAGCACAGCTGTGCTGGACACGCGAGAATAAATGAGTCCGATTCCCTGAATTCCGTGAGTTTCAGCCTATTAACATAAACAGGCCATAAACATGTCATGGAAAATATAATACAGTGAGCACAAGCCCATAAAAGGTTCAGTCTTTGTTTTCACCACCCCCGTCGTCATCATCAAGAGCAACAGGAGTGTCAGCACCCCTGTTGCTGGGACTTGCTGTGTCTCAGACCCTCTCAACCAGGTGCCCCATCCTTTCACCCAGTGCAGAGAGGGAGGCACCTGTCTGACCCCAGTTGGAATGCTGAAGGACCCAGGGCCAGGAGAGATCCAGAGTGATCCAATAAATAGAGAATACTTTATTTCTTATTAAAATATTATTTCATTTAGCACCAACAATGGTATAAGTATTAAAGTTCATAATTAATGTGGTGTGATAGGAAATATTTATGATTTACAAATTCTACATAAATACAAAGTATACACTATAAATCATTATTTGCTGATAATATAATTAATATATAATTAGTAGTAAAGCTAAATTGACAGCTATTTTTAAAAGGTTTTTATTAATGTGTTGAAGTGATACATAGTATTGGGGGTTCATTTTGATATAATAATCAGACATTCAGGGAATATAATTTGCTCCATTTCAGTCCCCCATTATTCCTCTTTCCTATTCCCCTTCCTCCATTTAGTCTTTTGGTCTTCCCTTAATTATTTTCTCCATTGGTGTACTATAGATGTACATGAAGGTGAAATTCACTATGGTGTACTCATCATGTACACAGCCTTATTTGGGGAATTTGATTTAGTTGTTTGTTTTGTTTTTAAGAGAGAAAGGGACAGTGAGAGAGAGAAAGAGAGAACCAATTTTATTTAGTTTTTCACGTGGCTTTCATTGCTCCGACAATTTATTGTGTACATGGTGCTGGGGTTTGAACCTGCATCCTTGCGCATGCTAGGCAGACGCTCTGAGCCACTGCTCCAGCCCCTGATTTAGTTAGTTTTAACTGCACTATAATGTGGGTTTTTACAGAGTGATGATCCTTCAGGTGGCTCACAGGCCTGCAGTGGGCTGGGCTGTGGTGTGGGCAGCTCCTCTCTGTGCAGGCTGGACTGGGGTGGCTTGACTGAGGGCTACAGGAGCCACTCTGAGGACAGCACAGTCACTGGGCTGTCATTTGGGAGCTGAGAGAGGGCTGAGGGCTGCAGGTCTCGGCTCCTTTCCTCCGTGTCTTCTGGTTAGGCTGCTTCTGGGCTTAGAGTGAGCATGGAAGCTGGGTTCCTTACAGGATGCATTTCAACATAAGCCAGTGATGTTTCCTCATTTGTCCTTGGAAGTTGCCTCCACTTTACCCACTAATCATAGCAGTCACTAAGGTGTCCCAGGACCAGTGGAAGGAGATCCCAGCTCTACCTCCTGATGGTGGCCATGGTGGCAGAGTACAGGGAAAGCATGCGGAATGACAGGCTTTGTCATGTCTTCTGTTTAGAAGGCGATCTTTTCCAGAGACCCACCAAGACGTAACCAAGTGTAAGTCCAGCTCCCCAAGACAGAACCAAGTGTAACTCCAGCCCCCCCCAGCCATTAGAACCACTGCTATTCTGCAAATCTCAACACTCTTCTCTTTGCCTAACGGATATGTGTTTATTGAGTGAAGCAATTCATAGATATCTCCTCTCTGGGTCCCCAAATCTATTTTGAAGCCCAGGTTCAGATACTATCTCTTGTGAAATCCAATCCTCATCCCTTGCTGGAAACAGCTTCAGTGTGAATGACAAAAGTCCATTGTCTGTCTCCTTACTGACACAGGATATGGCCAACTGAATCCCTATGGCTGAAGCCAGCTCCTTTCTAAGTCAGGAGATATCAGAGGGAACACAGCAAGTGGGAGAGGTATGTATTGTTCCCTTCTGTCCCCAACTTGCCCTTCTGCCTTACAAGGCAGGAAGACGCCAGCTACGACTGAAGCTCCTTCCAACAGCCAGGGAGGCTGCCCAACTGCCCAGCACTGAAGTTCTAGAAGCTGAAATTGCTAAGCAAAGTCTCTCCATGTGTACTAGGAGGAGGGCCTCACACGGGGAGCAGGACACACAGTACAGATGCAGCACTTGGTGGTGAGGCAAAGAGGAAGCCAACTCCATCAAAGGTGAACCAGTGCCCAGCTCCTAATCTCCTACAGCCTCCATGGAACTAACTGATTAAAGTTTTATTCACTATCTGCTCTCTAAAAGGAGAAAAGGGCTGAAAGGCAATTTCATACGGAAGTCTTAGAAATTACACGCAAAAATACATCAAGTTTTGCCAAGCACCTACATTCCAACTCATGACGTCACAGTGAAATCCATCACAGCCTCAATTAATAATTTACCAGTCAGTTCCAGAAACATTGGTCTCATATGTTCCTAACAAAATCTTTACTTATGGTTCATCCCTTCCTATTTTATTTATTCTTAAACCAAACTTACGGTATTCTGTATGCCTTTTAGAAAAATCTAGATTATACATATAAGATGTAAGATTTGTTAGGGTAGAAACTGAATTTCTTTTAAATTATTTTTCTTTTTATGGAATAAACTATTTCCTGCCATTTATTTTTGTAATTACTAGCATCTTAAAAATGTGATAACTATAAAAGCCAAGAATGAATGTGACTAATAATCATATTAAATACGCTAAGTGTTTTAGGATCTTTAAGTCACTGGTATCTTTACAAGTTGAATTTTTATTGTTCGCATAGAAAATGCTATTTGCAAGATGATGACGATGATGATTATTTGTTTCTATCAAGCATATGACAACTTCGATAGGAGCTTGCATATGGAAAAGTTAAAAAGAGTTAGATTTGTAAGTCTCAGAATAAATACTGTTCCATACCCACATCTGACTGCTAACTCCAAACACTGGGTGCTCAGTCTGGCTTCATGTCTGATATTCAGTTGGTGTGCATGGGCGTAGTCGTTGCAGCCCTGTGGCTATCAACTTCACACGGTATGAAGTGATAATAATTCTCACTGTCTACCTGGGTGACTGATCAGCTGCCTGACTCACATTGCAATCCGAGCTGCCCAGTTGGCCCTGGCTGTGTCCTGACACGTGGGGAACTTCCTCCTGGGGCTGACAGAGGGATGTGGAGGGATCCTGCTCTGGACCCTCAGCCATTGCACCCTGAATGGTTGCTGCCTCTACTCTCCAGCTGCTTCCAAGGATTCACACATCACCAGTTTCTCCTCCTGATCATCTTGAAGTGTTGGCAGCGGCTTTTTCCTCGCTAAGGCTCATCTCCTTTCCTCTCTCCTGGCTCTAAACTTCCCTTTACCTCTCTCCTTAGCAAGAAGGCAGGAAAGAAACCACAAAAAAAATGAGTATCTATAAATTCCTCAAACTCTCATTATCCTTTCAAGACAGTCACTTCTAAATAAGGAAGGAAGACCTCAGAATAGATGCCGTGATCTTCTTTTACCTCTTCCAGGTAAAGTGCAGGGGAAACAGATGGTGCACGTGTGTGCAAGGGAGTGAGAAGACAAAAGGCATGAACAGCATGGAATTGCACCCTCAGTGTGTTGTGGGACTCAGTGACACCAGTCTCTGACACTGGGCTGCCTGGTCACTACCTGCCATCATTACTCCTTATGGAAAATTGCAGAATAAGGTAATTCCTGGTTCATTTAATCCAAAATCAGTTAAAAGATTGTATGCTAATCAATCTTTTTACAATCTCTGAAGGGCAAAAAATAAAGAGTAATTGCAAAATTAGAGCGTTGAGTGGCATCCCAAGAAGCAGAGATGTCACACTCATCCTCATCACCACCAGCATCCAAAATTGTCACCTTCTTTGACACTCCTTGTAATTAAGTTTCTCTCTCAATTTATTTTCCTCAAACATGATTCTGGTTACTGTTTTCAATAAACCATATTTAGGGACTTCAAGGCAAATGCAGTTTTTCCAGATAATGCCTAGTTATTTTAATGTGCACTAAACCCCAAGTTCTCCTCACCAAAAGCATCAGAGGTCCCATTGGGTTTCTGAATTTGCGCATACAGAGAAGAGGAATGGTTAGGAAATGGGATTTTCAAAGGCAGTGGTGAGGCAGGGAGAAGGGATTTGGTAGCAGCGCTCTCCAGCACAGAACATCAGTGATTCATCAAAACAGGGAAACAAACACAAAAGGTTAAAAAATGTTAAAACTCTTCAGACTGTGTAATTATAGTGTACTCTAAAACTTGTGCAAACTTCTATTTAAAACATGTCACCCACGTTGAAGAACTCTAAATATCACTACAAAGAACTGATTAAGACTAATTCCTGGTATAAACTGGAAATAAGATAAGAATTCTCATTACAGAGAAATCACTGAACCCATAAGTTATTTTATGTATGCATATGTGTATATGTTAGATATATTAGATGTATAGTACTTAAATATGTGTATACACACATACATGCACACATTACTAGACAGTTATTATATGGGTATTACTTTCTTCAATCTCTAAAATAACCTGCTAGGTAGGTATTATATAACTTTGTTTCAAAACAAGGACAGTAACAGAGGAGTTCTGGGGCTACTAGGAAAAAAACACCATTTTTTCTCTTCTTTGAAGATAAATGTTTCCTTGGGGGAGAATGAGATGGAATAGGAGGAATATGAACAAGACCTAGGGTAAGCTGTTTAGGGGCCCTCTACGTGAACACCTGCTATGTCTTCAATACACGAAGCCCCTGTTGTGTGCTTGGCAGGCCATCCAAAAATGTTTTCCTCTTTCATTTTTTAATTTTTTTTATCAAAGTTTTCAAGAAACTTTAACTATAAATAAGTGTCCATCTTTTAATATGTGATAAGAGCAGCTTCCCACAGAAGTTAATTTAGCTGAGATATTTTTGGTACAGGAAGGAGAGGGTTTTTTAAAACTCATCTGATAGGGTTATGATAAAGGTGGCAACTTGCTTGCTGTGTCTAGTTTAGCAGAATTGTCCAGATGGTCTACTGGATCTTCCAGACGGATCCTGTAGACCGGACCAAGAAATGGTACTGGCCAGTTCATGTGCAAGTACATGAAAGACACTAACAGATTGGCAATGCATATTGTGCAATTGTGTATTTCTAATATTTAATTATATTATAAGACACAATTCTTGGAGTCTTTTGCTTTTAATATGAACTTTCCTTGCAAACTCGTCTCTTCCTGGAAAAAGTGCTACATCACATTCTGGCTTTAATTTGGCTACTGTTGAACTGTACAAAGTTCTTAATATTATTGAACCTCAGTTTCTTCAGCTATATTCTGAGAGGCTTGCAATGCTGAGTTCTCAGTACTATTGTATTTCTTAAGTAGAATACCAGTGAAGTTTTGAGGAGACTTTAATAATCAGTTACTACCTGTCTACTCGGACAAATTTTGGAAAACTGAAGAGTAAGAGGCATATGAAGGCCCTTATCACTCTGAGTACCAACGGAAATTGGCCCACAGCAAGGCTGGACCGAAGTTGACGTCATCCCTGTTGTAGATATCCCCGAACCTGGAAGCGTCTCTGCTGGAGCCTGGCTTAGTTCTAAGTTCCTAATGTGGTTGAAGGCAGAAAAGGCGCTGCTCTCTGCAGAAGGAGAAAAGAGAGTGTTGCTAAGGGGAGCATGCTGGGTCACTCTGCGCACATGCCTGATCAGCAAAGTGCTCTTCCCTGGGATGGGCGGGGAATCAGTGGGTGCAAAGAAGCCAAGGGTGTTTGCAAAAATTTATCCCACGATGTGTTGAATAGCAAGTTCTGATTCCTATCTTATCCAGTGATGTGGAAGGCGGCCAGTAATTAGGGTAAATGGGGAAATCCTAGATTCACAGGGGCTGAAAAGCCTCCTCTCCATGTTGGCTCTCTGATCCATGAAGCTCAGGTATCATGTCAACATTTTAAGGGTACAGAACTTGAGTTACTTGAGTTTATTATCTGCCCAAACTGACCTTCCATGGGAAGAAAGGTAACTTAGGAGGGCAGATGTGCTTGGAGTGGTGGAGGTAGCCGTGGGAGGCTTATCTGCAACTACTCCTTGGCGAAAGTCTGTCTATCTGAGGTCAGAACACAGATGCGGCCAGGGCTCAGGCTGCCACCCCTCACTCACTAGTATGTGTGCATCCACAACTCATCTAAAGTCTCAGGAACGCCAAGTGCTATCATTGCTAAAATGAAGCCAGTTATAGGACTTACCCCATAGGGCTGCTGTGTGGATTAAGTAAGCTAAACCCATTCCACAGGAGGATGGGTACCTGGCATGTGGTCAGAAGAGTGTGCAACACGTGTTCCCTGGCATCTGATATTCTCGCTTCACATCCCCTGCTCCGAGCTCCCTCCTACCCGGCTTTCAAAGCAATCTAGAAAGCTTTAGAAGGCAGAGAGGGCTTTACAAAGCATCAGAAATAGAACGAGTCCAACTCGGGATGTACGTGTCGACCTTGGGTTCTGTGCTTGATGCAGGAGGTCAGTACCCTTGCCTCTGAGCAGCTGCACTTCCAGTGGAGGAGACGGACAAGCAAACAGGCTGCCAGAGAGGCCAAGGCTTGCTTTTTGTTTGCCCTTTTGTTTTCATAAATGCATTTAGAAACTCTGGAATAAAACGAGTTCTTTCAGCGAAGGAGCACTCTTCCGCAGCGTTTGGCCTAAAAACAACGGTGACTGCTACACCACCTCCGTTCACCCCGAAGGCATTCTGACAACAGCCAGCTCTCCTTTTTTGAAATCAAAATCAATTAGAACTGCAGAAGAAGTCAAAGGGGCCGTGGATGCACTCACGTTTGTTGAGCACTTCCTGGGCTCTGCTCTTGCACTCAGTGTGTGTTCTTGCATTCAGTCCCCATAATTGCCCCATGAGCAGAAGTCACTCACTGCACATTTCACACAAGCAGGCTCCCAGGTGAGTGAGGGGAGGCTTAGCCTTGACATCTGCTCTCTTAGCACTGCTCTCTGCTGCACCAGGAGAGACTAGAAGAGGCTCTTTGCCTACCTTCCTCCTCATTAAAACCCTCCATCTCTACCCAAGAAACAGGTCACCACCTACTGATAACAAAATTATTTAAGTAAGTTCTTGTGCATTAAACCTTGGAAACACAGAGCACTGTTTCCTCTGACTTGAGAAAGCTAAATGAGGAAGGAAATGGCCTAATTTCATGTTGTTAGCATTCATGGCCACCTGAGCCCCTAAGCTGTTCTCTGAGCCCAGACACATAGCAAAAACTATAAAGCATGGTTAACTGAGATGTGAAGCTCTCTGAAGGTAGAAAATGCCGTGTTATTCCTCCTAAGATGCCTTCCATGCCACAGGTATTCAAGCCTTGTTGGAAATATATAAAGGTTTCGATTATGTCCATTTTAGCTATGAGTGATTCCCAGAATGACAAGCGAGGTTGTTACTAACCCACTGACTTTTTTTCTAACTCAAACAGAAGAGCTCAAAATTTTTATTCGGCTATACTCTAGTTCCAAAATATCTGGGAGAAGCTTGAACGCTGTTATTTGCAACAAGTTTTTTATTATAAAAATAGCATACTGCAATGTTTAATAACATATATCTAGGAATATTTTTCAATATAAAAAGTTCCCAAATGTTCTCGTAACATTACCTATAAGTAACTGTGGATATTAACTTCTTATCATTTCTTTTGAAAATTTTATCTGTATTAAGTATAATGCCACTTATTCAGGGGAAATTGTAACTTATGGATAGTGTACACCTTGCTTTGCTTCCCTTTATGTTTTGAAGATTGTGCTACATCAGCATCTATAAAACCAAAAGAGATTTACCATGTCCACCTTAAGTCAAATAGTGCCTTCTGTACTTTTACTAAAACATACCTTGGAAATCTTCCTAGGAGGGGTAAAAGGGATGCACATTTCATATACACCCTCGTGTATATTTATGCCTGTTGTATGTTGGTACACAATTTGATTAGATTGCCTGCCAGCTTAGGAGTGTGCACCAATTCATTCTCCCACCAAGAGACTCTGAAGGTTAAGTTGATCACCCATGGTGTAATCAATCAGGCCTAAGTAATGAGAGTCTGGTAGAAACCCAGAATGACAGGGGCTTTAGAGAGTTTGCAATCAGAGAGCATGTGGAAGCTCCTGAAGGATGGTGCCTCTTCATATCCAACCTCACCCTGTGTGCACCTCCATCTCTTTCCTTGGTAATATTCCTAATAATAAACTGGTAAATGTGCTTTCCCAAGTTCTTTGAGACTCTCTGGAAAATTAAATCAACCAGGGGAGGGAACTGTAAGAACTCAGTTTATAGCCAGTTAGTCAGAAGTCGGGCAGCCAGGGTCTTGTGATTGACATCTGAAATGTGTGTGTGTGGGCAGGGAGAAGCCTCTTGCGGTTAAACCCTCAACCTTTGGGATTAATGCCATATCCAGGGGGAAATGAACAGAACTTGAGGACACCAGCTGATATCTGCTGCAAAGGTGATTGACTGGTCACAGAGAGAAGTTCTCACCAGTACTGACAGAAGTCTTCTCCTACGTAGATTACTGAGATAGAAGAAAACAAAACAAAACACTTTCTATTCCTACATTATCAAAGTGGCTTTTCTTCCAAAATCTAAGTGCTTATTTGTTTTGTATTTAAAAACTAAGTTCTGGACATTAGTCCCTCCTTTGTCCACACCTTTTCTTCCCATAGTTTCAATTTCCCACAGTCAGCCACGCTCTGAAAATATGAAATGGAAATTCCAAAACTGAACCCCAATCAAAAGACAGATTAGCAGAGTGGATCAAAAAACAAATTCCAACAATATTCTGCTTACAGGGGACACCCCTCACAGCCAAAGACAGACACAGCTTGAGGTGAAAGGTTGGCAAAAACCACACCAGGCTTATGACCCAAGAAAGCAAAGCCAGTATTGCAAAACTTACATCTGACAAAGTAAATTTTGATCAAAGCTTAGTCAGAAGAGATAAAGGATGTCACTACATCTTAATAAAAGGAAAACTACATCAAGAAGATATAACAGTAGTTAACGTTTATGCTCCTAACTACAACCCTTCCAAATATGTGGAAAAAGTACTTAAAGGACATTAAACTACTTATCAATCTCAACACAATAATACTGGAGGACTTTAATACACCATTGTCAACACTAGACAGATTATCAAAACCAAAATCAAAAGACCGCTAACCCAAACAACTCTATCAGGCAATTGGATTTAAAGGAAATCTATAGAATATTCCACCCCCAAATTGGCTAACATTACCTTCTGCACAGCAGCACATGAATCCTTCTTCAAAACCATATCCTAGTCCACAAACAAAATCTTAGCAAATAAAAAATAGTTGATACAATCCCATATACTATCAGACCACGCAGTATGATTCTAGCAATTAACAGCAAGAAAAACAAAAAAAGTACATAGAGATTGAATAATACCCTATCAAATGAAGAATGGATCAAAGAGGAAATGAAAACAGGTATAAAGAAATTCTTGGAAATGAATAAGAATGATGACACAACATATTAAAATCTCTGGGACAGTATGAAAACATTCTTAAGAGGTAAATTTATAGCAGTCAGTGCCTTTATAAAAAATCAGGAGAGAGACCAAATAAATAAATAAATAAACTTATGCTCCAACTCAAATCCCTACAAAAAGGGGGATAATCCAATCCTAAATCCAATAAAAGGCAGGAGATAACCAAGATCAGAACAGTAATCAATGAAATTGAGAACAGAAAAAAAAAACTACAAAGAATCAATGAAACAAAGAGTTGGTCCTTCAAAAAATAAATAAAATTGACAGACCCCTAGAGCCAACCTAACCAAAAGGAAGAATGAACTGATGCAATCAATAAAATCAGAGAGAAAATGGAGATATCACCACTGACTCATCTGAAATCCTCTAGATTCTCAGAAACTGTTCTGAAAATTAGGTATACTCTTCCAGGTTTAACAATGTGAAAGACATGGGCAAATAAATAGCCACATATGACACTTCCAAATTAACACAGGAGGACATTGAAAATCTAAACAAACCAATCTTAGGTAGCAAATTGCAACAGCAATCAAAGGCCTTCCAAAAAAGAAAAGCCTAGTACCTGATGGATTCTCAGCAGAGTTCTGCCGGACCCTTACAAAAGAAAATATCTCTCTTTAGTAAGCTATTTCATGAAATCCAAAGGGATGGAACCCTCCCAAACACTTTATATGAGGCAATCGTAACCCTGATAACAAAAGCCAACAAAGACACATCAAAAGAAGAAAACTATAGACTAATTTCACTGATGAACTTATATGCAAAAATCCTTGATAAAATTCTAGCAAACCACATCCAAAAACACATCAAAAAGATCATATACCATGATCAAGTGGGCTTCCTGTGAGAGATGCAGGGCTGGTTCAACACAGACGAATGAATAAATGTGATTTACCATTTCAACAGAACTAAAGACAAAAATGACATGATCATCTCAATTGATGAAGAAAAGGCCTTTGATAAAATCCAACACCATTTATCTTAAAAAATCTGGAGTAACAGGGATAAAAGGAACATATTTTAATTTTGTAAGGGTCATTTTTGACAAACCCACAGTCAACATTATACTTAATGGAGAAAGGCTGAAACCATTTCCTCTAAATTTGGGAACAAGACAAGGCTTTCCACTCTCACCACTCTTATTCAATATAGTCTTCAAAACCCTAGCCAGAGCTATCAGACAAGAGAAGGAAATAAAATAATTCAAATAGGAAAAGAGGAAGTTAAATACTTTCTATTTAGCAATGATATGATTCTATACCTAGAAGACCCAAAAAGCTCTAACAGAAGACTTCCAGAGCTTATAAATGAATTCAGCAACATGGCAGGTTACAAGATCAACACTCATAAATCAACAGCTTTCCTATTCTCCAGCAGCAATTCTGCCAGAGAGGAAATCAGGAAATCTGTCCCATTCACAATAACCTCATAAAGAATAAAATACTTGGGCATTAATATAACAAAGGAAATTAAAAAACCTCTACAATGAAAACTATTGAATATTGAAAAAGAAATTGAGAAAGAACTGAGAAGATGGAAGAACATTTTATGTTCTTGGTTAGGCAGAATCAATATAATTAAAGTGGCTATTCTGCCAAAAAACTTGAACAGATTCAACACAATCCCCATCAAGATACCAATGACATTCTTCATGGATACAGAAAAAGCAATTCTCAAATTCATTTGGAATAACAAGAAATCCAGAATAGCCAAAACATTGCTAAGCAAGAATGACGATTATATTATAGGGCTGTAGTAACAAAAACAGCATGGCATTGGTATCTAAACAGACATGAAGAAAAATGAAATAGAATAGATTACACTGAGACAAAACCAAACTTCTTTAACCATCTGATATTTGACAAAGGGGCAAAAATATAGTGTGGAGGAAAGGCAGCCTGTTCAACAAATGGTGCTGGACAAACTGGACAGCCATATGCAGACAATTGAAATTAGAATCATAAGATTCTAATCTCTCACCCTACACAAAATCAAATAAAAATGGATCAAAGAATTAGGAATTAAACCAGCAATGATATAATTATTAGAAGAAAAGAATAGGATCAGCACTCTACCACATCAGTGTAGGCACCTCCATCCTTAAGAAGACTCTCATAGCACAAGAACTAAAGCCAAGAATTAATGAGTGGGATGCCATTAAACTGAAAAGCTTCTGCACAACTAAAGAATTAGTAAAGTATCAAGAGAGAACCTACAGAATAAGAGAAAATTGCCTGCTATGCCTCTGACAGAGGACTAATATCCGGAATATATAAAGAACTCAAAAAACTGAACACCAAAACCACAAACAATCCAATCAATAAATGGGCTATGGAACTAAACAGAAACTTCTCAACAGAGGAAGTTCAAAAAGCCAATAAATATATGAGAAATTGTTCTTACATCACTAGCAATCAGAGAAATGCAAATCGAAACCTCACTGAGATTCCATGTCACTCCAGTCGGAATGGCAAAAATGAAGAATACAAATAACAACAGATGGTGGAGGGTTTGTGGTTAGAAAGGAACATTAACACACTGTTGGTGGGACTTCAAACTTATACAGCCATTCTGGAAAGCAGTGTGGAGACTTCTCAAAAAACTAGGGATGGAACCACCATACAACCCAGCTATCCCACTCTTGAGTATTTTAGAAGAGCTAGAATTGGCATACAACAGAGACACAGCTACATCAATGTTTGCAGGAGCTCAATTTACAATAGTTAAACTATGGAATCAACCCAGATGCCCCTTGCTGGATGAACTGATTAAAAAACAGTGAGATACACACACACACACACACACACACACACACACACACACACACAGAGTGGAGTTCTACTCTGCTTTAAACAGGATGATATCATGGCTTTTGTAGCTAAATGGGTTGAAATAGAAAAAATCATGCTGAAAGAAATATCCCAAACGCGGAGACCTAAAGGCCAAATATTTTCTCTCAAATGTGGAAGCTAAACTAAAATCTAAGATAGGATGAAAATTAGCTAGCTATGTTTAATTAATTATCCCACCAAAGTTGAAATTTTACATAAGCTGGGGAAACCATAATTATGAAGGGTGGGGGAGAAGGGAGGAAGGACAGGGAGGGAAGGAAAAAAATAAAAATTAAGTTCTTGGATGTTATTCCCCCTTGTCCACAGCTTTACTTCCCATGGTTTCAATAATTCCACAGTCCATCATGGTCTGAAAATATGAAATGGCAAATTCCACAGATAAACAATTCCTCAATTTTAAATTGTGCATCATTTTGAGGAATTTGATGAAATCTGAAACGTTTCCTGCTCCATCCCACCCAGGATGTGGATCCTTCCTTCATCCAGTACATCCATGCTGTATACAGTACCCACCCCTTAGTCACTTAGTTACCATCTTGGCTGCAGATTTGCAGGACTGGTTTCAAGGAACCTATATTTTTCTTAGTAAAGGCCTCCAAGTACAAAAAGTAGTGGTGGAGATTAGGAAAGGCAAAGGAGAAGCTGCAAAGTGCTTTCCTATAAGTGAAAATGTGAAAATTTCTAGACATAATAAGGAAAGAAAAAAAGAACAATTGCTGAGATTGCTAAAATCTACGTTAAGATTAGTTAGATATTTTTGTTAATCTCTTCCTGTGCCTAACTTATAAATAAAAAAGTTGCCATAGTTGTGTATGTAGAGGAAAACCATGGTAAATATATGGGGTTTGGTGTTATACTCAATTTTTGGGATCCACTGGGAAGTGGCCTTAGGACATATCCCCACAGGTATGGAGAGATGACTGTATAATTGTCTTTTAAAATAGACTCTTTACTATATTCTTTTCTGTTTTTCACTTGCTTTCATGAAATTCTCAGACTTACCAAAAACAGCATTATCTGAAATAATTATAATATTATATGATTAATCTGAAAAACAAAGAGTGGTCTGACTGGGGTTTTAAATGTTCTCCACCCCACTTCTCATAGGTAGAAGTCATAGAAAATAGCTTTGCTTTTTTCATTCATATTTTATTGTCTTCAACAGAAGTCTTTTCCTCACATCTACTTTGAGTCAACTGATCTACAGCATTCTACTTTTCCCTATCAACATTCTTATTTGAGAAGCATAAATATAACAAGAATTTAGTATGTTGTGCATCAACTTTTATTGTTAATCTCAATAAGTTCCATTAGGAATAGGACGTGCAATAAATGTCAAAACCTGGAAGTTCCAGGACATAGAGCCAATGACTCTTCATATTTCCATTCAATCAGTACAACTGTGTGCAGGGACATAAAGAAGAATGACATCTGGCTCCATCATCTTTGTTAGGGAGGCAACCTGGCTGTGCTGGAGTAATCAGAAACTAGAATTATTTTTTGGTGGTGGTGATGAGAAAGCAGAGGGCAGAAAGCTGAGCAGCAGAGTGGCAGGGTGGGTGATGAGAACCTAGGAGCCACCTGTTCTATAAATTCTTTACTGGAACACACTCATGCTTTTTCCCTTACGTAGTTGGCTCTTCTGTATTACAACTGCACAGCTGAGCAGGGCCATGATGTTTAAGGAGGAGTATTTGCAAAAAGAGAGCTGAATGCGAACCAGTTTGGGAATGTGGTGTATTCAGCTGTGTATGTCCAGCATGCAGCTAAGACACCACTCTCTCTCCTTCAGTGAGTATGCATATCAAAGTTCAGGAGAAGTTAATGACAGTAGCCCTAGGTTGGTGTTTACTGCACAGAGGAAGGGAAAGAATTTTGGGAGGATCACAAAATAAATAAATAAATAAATAAATAGGCCTTGTCTAGTGATACTGAAGAACTTGAAAAGAACATTACAAGGAGTACTGTTGGTCACGACCTGGTAGAAAAAAATCAGGTACAAGAGCAGCGGCATGCGCAGGAATGGCCAGCCAAGCGGTGGTGAAGTTCAGGTCTCAGTGAAAATGTTCATCACACAGCAGCCATCACAGAGAGTCCCAGGCCAAGAGCCAAGAAGGGAACGTCAGCCGACATAATGTGAATTCAGGGGGTGATTCTCTAAAATCAAGAGCTTCCAACCATGATCCCTGCTTTCTCTCGGAGTTATCAGGAGACATGGCTAAACAGCACCTGTTCATGAAGATGCTAACAAATTGGACCTGTGTGGGAGCTGCCTCCTGCAAGTCCCCCGTGGGACACAGTCCCTACCACCCAGAGGCCATCCCAACACTGAGGGCAAGAATGATTTGCTGGAATTTACACTTTTCCATAGTACAGAAAGTTTCATATTTCTCTTAATAAAAGAGAGGAGGATGCATATTACAAAAAAAAAAAAAAAACAACAACAACAACAACAAACTAACCAGGGACAGCACATGTTCTGAGACTGAAAAGTCTCACCCAAATAATAGCAAAGTCCTAACCACCATGTATCTCCTGTGGGTAGTTAAACTTTTCCATTGTAATCCTGTGAATGCAAGACCCAGCAAAGACGCAGGAAATAGTGGGTGCCCCAGAATTCTAACGTAGCAAAAGTGGCTTATAAAGTCAAGTTTTCATAGCTTGACAGAGTAGCGACAAGTGAGATATCAAATCAATAATGACTTCATTTGGAATATTGAGAAAACACTGATGAATATGAAGGTCATAATGAATGGGGGAAATGTTCAGCAAAAGACAACTTGACTTCAAGATTGCCACAGATACAGGTGTGACTGAGGATACACACTTCACGCTGGCTCCTTTTTCTGTTAATGCAGGATGCCTACCCCCACCCTGTCCCCACTCCTGGCTTTCTCCATCCTAAGAGCCATGTTCTACAAGTTGGAGCTACCTCCTGAAAACTTTTAAAAACAAAGATTTTCGAGTACTCCAGGGGATATGTCAACATTGAAAAGATCACACGTTTATTTTGTTAACAGCATTATGCTTTAAAAAAAAAAGTCCATTGAGGTTAAACTATTGTACAAAATAAGCATCCAAGAGAAAGGTATTTAAATTAGTAACTATATTAGAACAATATCCTGGTTATGTGTAAGCCATATTTCTTATCATCACAAATCATTTTAGCCAATTTAGGAATATCCAAAAAGGAACAGTAAAGGTGTACCTACTGCCTGGTTAAGGAGACACGGCTGGGTTATGAACTGTCTCTGCCTTAGTCATACCACCTTCTGCTTACTTGGACTCTGTCTCAGAGGCATGCAAATAATTCTTCAGACAGTATCCAATTAATCTCTAGCTACGTAGGTGGCAGCATTTCAGATTAAATTATCTTCCAATCACTTCCTCATTTAAAAAAGAGAAAAGATGTCAAGCATATATGACAAAGGATCTTGTCAAAACGATGTCACAGCTCAAGCTCTGCGGGAGAAGGGGAGCCACTCCTTGAGGCACCTGCAGGCCCACACCTCTGAGCCAGGGCCCTGGAATCCCTGAGCTCCCTCTCCCTAGAGTCCACGTGTGAACAGCCTCTTCCAGGACTGCATGGGAGGTAGAGAACCCAGACAGGGAACCCAAGCAGGGCAGGGTTGGTTTCTTGTACAACAGTGGGATAGGAGCAATTCAGAATTGCAAGGAGAGATCAACAGCTTCTGGATTCTTCTACTGAAGCTCTCAAACTTTTAAAACCATCCCAAACAGGTGGCTCAACGGTTACTGCGCCTGCCTTGCATGCGTGAGTATGCAGGTTCAAATCCCAGCACCATGTACACAATGAAGTGAATGAGCAGCAAAAGTCCATGACGGACTAAATAAAATTGATTCTGTTTTTCTCTCTGTCTCTCACTGTCCCTCTCTCTTTAAATAAAATAAAATAAAACCATTGCATACAATGAAGGCCAGGGTGGTTAGAATGCAAAGAACACCGACTTACTGCAAGGTGATTTTTTTCAAACACTTTGACAAGTAAGTCTGTTAATGATGCTAGCACTAGTATCCTCAAAATGATCCCAATTTCCCCTTCAAATTTACCTTCAGAGGGCAGTGAATCACAAAAAATGACCCTAAGAAGATGCATTTGCTCAAATAGTGCCATGTACAAACACAATTATAAAGTCAGCACAGACAGCAGACTGACTGTCTTTCTGTGGTTCAGAGGGTAAGCCAATCTTCCGAAACACAGTGATTCAAAACTGTTAAAAACATGAAAACAGCTCTGAAGAATTCAGTTTCATGAAAACAAAACTTGAATCTCTCCCCACATTTCTACACCATGCTAGGCACTCAACTACTGGATCAATGTTTAGAGTGCCCACTGATTTCTAACCACTGAATGAGGCATCGGCCATATGAGGTGAATGTAAGCAACGTGACGGAAAGCTGAGTGAAGTGGACAGTCCAGGGATCCCACGGCCACTGCAACACTGCGTAAGAAGAGGATTGTGCGTTCACAGTTACATAGGAGCAACCTAGGCAGGGGACGTTGAAAAGGGCTCCCCGGAAGAGGTGGCACCTAATCTGGATCATAAGCAGAGTTGGAGCAGGGGAACTACAGGTGGGGGTAGGTGAGGAGGAGAAAGGTGGTCTTAACAATGAAGTTATCTTGCTTTTGTGGGTAAAAGAAACGGTAGCTCAAGCAGAGATCATGGCTTCCAAGCCCAGGCCTGCACCTCTGCGGAGGAGAAACCTGTGAACTCTCTCTTTCTGGACGCCAGTCCTGTGTGGACCGCGGTTTGAAAAAGAAGTCATCAAGAAAGAGAAATGATCTCTTCAACAAGTTGTCCTGTGAGAAAGACGGGCTCAGAAATGCATGTGGGTGCAAGGAGAGAAAGGAGGAAATTGAGCAAGAACCTTGGTGAGGCTGCCTGGCAGAGCAGGAAAGAAGAGGAAGTAGAAACAGGGTCTTGGAGATGGAAAAGAGGCTTCTGAGCTCGCCTCAAGAGAAAACCTCCTCACCGGCTCAATCTTCACGCCATGATGGACATGTTTCTTGTTCAAAACCAGCTAGTCCTCTCCACTCCATAGTACTGTACCAATTTACTGTCCCTGCAAACAGAATCTATCTCAGCTCTTCTCCTTCCCCATCTACGTGGCCACCATGCTTGTTCCTTATTGTACCTGTTCAAACGTCACCTCCCTCGTTGCACATCACTCTGAGCCTGTGTATGAAATTTAATTCTTCAGCATTCCCAGCATCTTTTTAAAAGAAAGTTCAACAAATATTAGTGCCTACATACCCAGGCCTAGGTGTCAGACACAAAGAAAGAAAAAGGTACATATGGCCCCCATCCCAATCAGCTTCCATCGAGAGTTCTCCATCTTAGTGTGGTGGCATGAGCAAAGATCTTATTTAAGAAATGAAAAAGAAAGAAATGAGAACCTTAGCATGTGGTAAAAACGGAAGCGGCAACAATAAGAAGTGAAGAATAATAAAAAAATGGGTGTAATAAAGAAGTCCCAATTGCACAGTTCGAAAGTACTTCTCCTTCAAAATTTGCAGTTCTTAGGTATTGTTAAGAAACACACACACAGCTGGAAACATGATTCTCACTATAATCAATCTGACTTTTTCACTCAAAGTTATATGTCATAGATGTTGTTCCAGGTCACTGTACTTAGATACTACAGCTGTACAGTATTCCTCTGAATATCAGGCATCCTTTATTAAATCTCCCAATCATACAAGAAATGTTAACACCTCCTCCATGAATTTTGTGATGAGGACAAGAGCCAAATTTCTCACTTTGTAATTTAGTGACTAGACCAGTTACTTCACTCATGAGCACCTCGGTTTCTTATTCTATAAGACAAGGGATACTGTAGTATTATTCAAATTATAATGGGTAAGGTTGGAGTGGTGGCTCAGAGGTTATGGTGCTTGCCTAGGTTCAAACCCAAGCACTACATACATAACTAAATGTCCAAGGAATGAAACCCACATGAAAAACTAAATAAAAATTGATTCTGTCTTTCTCTCTCTCACCGTCCCTCTCTCTTAAAAAAAACAAACAAACAATGTAATGGTAAAACACAGTACCAGGCACACAGGTGGTGCTCAATAAATTATATCTTTATTTATCTGGGATGGTATTAAGTGTTACATCAGATTCCGCTCACTTACTCAATCCCACAGTACACTGCTTTATGAATACACTTTGAACAGTTAGTAAGTTTTAAAGATAAAAATTACATAAATATTTGTTCATAAACTGAAACGGTCCTGCATTATCACCACACACTTTATCATTTTTCATTTCTTTTTATAGAGTTAAGATGCCTTCATTTCCTTTAGCTTAAATCATTTCCTCTAGTACTTCATTTAGTACAAGGTGGCTGTGAGAAAGCATCTAAGCTTTTGTTTGCCTGAAGGCACTGCATCTGATGCTCAAGGGTGTTTCTTCGCAGACGCAGAGTTCTGCGTTGGTGCGCACAGTCAGCACTCGGAAGGTGCAGTTCCATTGTCTGTTGGCCCTGCTGTGTCTGACGTGAAGTCGGCTGTGCTTCTCAACCGTGCTCCTCTGCAGATCATCTCTTTCCTTTCTTAGTTGTCTTTCAGATTTTATTTCTAGATGCTGCATCTATTCTGCTATTAAAATTGTGGAAAGACTTCTTCGTATCTTATATTTTCCAAGTACAGCGTTTAATTTAGGTTCTTTTTTACAGTATCTGCTGTTCTGCTGAAATTCTAATGCGCTGATTCACAACTGCTACCTTTCCCACCACATCTTTCAGCATACTTATTACTGGTATCTTAAACTCTTTATCAAATAATGCTGACATCTGTACCATTTCTGGATTTGTGCCTATTGACTTTCTCTTTTTCTGAGTATCACTCACCTTTGCTTCTTATACTGTTTGATATTGACTATTTTATACTGAACATTATACCAAAGGTGAGTTGAAACTGAAATAGCCACATATTCTCCCAGAAGTGTGAGGGTTATGAAGTAATCTTTTATGAATTTGAGGATTCAGTTACCACTGGACCTGGGGATCAGAACATTCCTTCCATTAGGATTGAGGAACTCAGCCACAGCAAGACTCCAGGTATTTCTCTTTGGTCTGAGTACTGGCACTGTGGGAGCTCTGTGTCTTTGCAACCCTGTGGTCAGCTCCTTATGCCCCTGGGGAATTCACCCACTCTGAGCCTTCTCCTGCCTCGTTGTGCCTTGGGAGCTCTCACCTCTGCCCCAGCTGCCCTCAGCAGCCACATGTTCAATGAAGGCTTCAGAGCCCAGGGGAAGGACTCTCCACACCCCTGCTTCTGTCAAAGCCTGAAGCAGTCACTGACATTGACAAAGTCCACGTGGTTCTCAGGGGTTTCTGTCAACCTTCCCTCCTTGACTTGCAGCCGCTGCTCAGCACTCTGTGAAAGTCTAAATTCGATAAAAAGATCTTTCTCAGTATGTCTCATCTCTCCACTCACACCCTCTGCCCTGTACTCAAAAATGTTTTGCACAATGAGAGAAGGTCCAGGGGGATGAGCAAGGGAACGAGTGGGCACTGGTGCACTGTGGGCTGGCGATCCCTGCGATCCGAGAGCACATATGTGCTCCCGCAAATATTAGTTTATCAAAAACTGGCTGGCTTCTTCTACACCCTCAATGTCAGGTGTTCCTTTCTCTTGCTGCTCCTCTGAGACTGAATGTGGCTGAGGGCTCTTTATAGATTTTTAGTTTATTCACATTTTCTCGCTTTGCCAGGTCTAGGATGGCTGAAAAAATTCATGATGCTGCAGTACAGCTGGACGGTTTGCACTTCTAGGACACAAGCAGCAGCCTTTCAGTCCTAGCCGATTTCCCAGGCACTTGTCTGAAGGTGCTCTTTTCATTTACTTTCCGATCTTTCAGACTTCAAGGATGATTTCCAGCTTTATCTCAATTTTACAGGAGGAAACTGAGGAACAGAAAGATTAAAGCACCTGCTAGATTCACAAAGCTAACAAGTAGTTGAGTGTTTTTTTTAGATTTCTTTATATATTTTATTGTACCTCTTAGTAATTCAGACATTGTTTAAAAAGTATATTTGGTAGTTGAATCACTGCAAAGTAATGATGAAACTACATTATAAAGTTCATTCTTAGTTTTCCTATCACGATAAAATATTTAATTTCTAATATGCAAAAGTTTTGCATCCATAAATACTTTCCAATATTTAAAATAAAACTAATTCCATATGTGATTGTGGGTAATAGATTTGTTCACTTTCTACTGAAATATTCATTTGCTCATTTATTTTTATTGTTGCATATAGTTATACATAATAGTAGGATTCCTTATGCCATAATCGTGCATGCATAGAACATAATTTGATCAACCTCATTGTTCAGAACCTTCTCTTTCCCTCCCCTCTTCCCTCCCCTTATCTGGAAATATGCTTATGTGTAATTATAATGCACTAATTAAAATAATAATGATGATAATGATAGAGGGGCGATCAGCTGAGCCAGCTTTTCAAGAGCACTGACTCACATCATTATTCTGCGGCTCTCATCACAAAACAGGCATGCAGAGTGAGGCGCCTCCCCTGGACATTCCGTGGGTCTGACTCCACTGGACTTCTAGTCCCTAAGGTGATCATCCTGTCCCATTACTAGACTTATATCCTCCATTTCCTTGAAAACTAGTCTTTGCCAAGAGTTTCCAGACTTGTGGATCACTCTGAACTGTATCTTCAATATTTTGTCAGATAACATTGAAACCATTTCAATTTGGAGTACTTCTCCCAAGATGCCTGGAGGTTAGAACCACTGAGAACGTTATTTGGAAATGTGATCAACATGATTTTAAGCTGTAAGTTCATCCTATTTCCAACAGTACAGAAACCTACAAGCGGCAATTTTCATTCCTGCCTACATCCTACCAGTATTTACTTCTTCATTCACATATTTCAAGAAGGAAGATCTTGGGGGATTCCTTGCATCGATCTCTACAATGTGCAGACAGAGTTGAAAAGCATCGAGCCCTTCGTTTCATTGCTTAGATGGCTCTGGAGTGGGTGATGGCTGATTCTGCCCACTCACCCTGCAGGTCCATGAAATAGCAGAGGGCTAAGGAGCCCAGTGATGTCCACTAAGGGTCGATTAGGACAAGAAAAATAAATAGAAGCTCTTCAGCAGCTACTGTCTCTTCAGAATCCAAAGGAATCATGCCAGCTTCCCCTTTGCCCCCACTATCATGCCATCCACTGGTTGGTGCTTACAAGGAAGAAAGTAAATCACGGTTGAGAAAGGTCAAGAGGACAATTTCCGCTCGAACCTGGACCATGCAATTTCGCACTCCTCCGTGGCATTATTAATTACTCTCAACATTGAAGTGAATGAACTTTCACCACTAAATAAATCTAGGGACAAACTAAATACGGCAACTAGTTATTCATACTATAAACATTTTTAATTGATGCATTTTAGACCTTTTTAAGTTATTATTTTTGTATGTGTTGTGCCTTTTTAGTTTTTACTGATACTTCAACAAATAAAATTATACATATTAGTGGGTTACAAGTGCTTTTGAAGGCTCAGATTTAGAAAAAATCGGGAAGATAGAATTGCCACGCACTTGCATCCAGTTTTTCTATTAGTATCTTAAATCACACCGCATTTTACGTTGCTGTAATACATGAATTACAACTTGGGATTAAGTCCCTTCCTCTACTCTTACATCTCTGCTCTTCACTGCTGTCATTTTTCATGCCGCATCTTCTCCAGGATACACCTTGCATGTCGAAGAAGGTCCTCTTGGATTGTCTGGGATGATCCTGAAGACTTCTAGCAGTGTCAGCCATGTGGTAGACAGGACCACAGTGTCCCACCACCCATGCCTGGAATTTGGCCAGAGTTTTTCTCATGATTGGACTGGAGTGATGGGTTCTGAGGAGGAAGGCCACAAAGATAAAATCCCAGTTTCAACATTTCATATCAGAGATACTTCCTAAGACCATACATAAGAATGCTGATATAGCTATTAATTTTAAGAATTCTTTCTACTGACACCTTTTCTTCAGAAACATTGTTACTTACACACACATCCTTCACAGACAACATGGACAGTTTGTTCTTACATCATTACCCCTTAGCCAGACTATACACGACTTTGTCAACTTAATTTTACTTAGGAATTAAATCATCTCATTTTCTTAATTGCTTTGTTGGGCTTCACAGAACTTCCTCTTAATTGTATATATCTGTCTGGTAGTTTGGTGCCCCAAACCAAATACAGACTTAAAAATATAGCTTAACCTTATCCTTAGGAGCAGAGAGCATCACCGCTCTGCGCTTGGCCTAAAATAGCACAGCGTCCGTGCCACAAGCTTAGCTAGACGTCTGGCCAGTTTATTCCTTGTTGAGGCAAATACATTCTACTATTGTAAAATTCCATCAGTTTATGATTTTCAAAAAGGTTAATGCTTACTATCCTATCAAAATTATTCTAGATAATTTTAGGGACGGACCTCTTTCTTTTACTATTATTAGGTTCTTTGTAATATCCCACCCTCAGCAACAAAACCCATTTATCAAAGTGATACCTGCCACTGTTTCATCTCATTACATAGAATTAATGCGCATCAAGTTGTTTACTTCCTTTGCCCATGAACACATTAATTTTTTTAAGAAAGAAGGACAGTGAGAGAGAGAGAGAGAGAGACAGAGAGAATCAATTTTTATTGAGTTTTTTACATGGCCTTTGTTGCTCTGACACTTAGTTGCGTACATGGGTGCTGGGGTTTGAACCTGTGTACTCCCACACGCCAGGCAAGCACTATAACTGCTGAGCCACCGCTCCAGTCCAACACATTAATTTTTAATGCTGCCTTTATTTTTAACATTATTGGCTTACTATATTTTCATAATATATCATTCTACAATTATTTTGCTGGTGAAACAATGATGTAAGAGTATATAAAACAAATCAACATAAACACATATCCACACACACCAACAAATTAACAAGCAAAAGCTACACGTATAGACTTTATATGTCTAACTGTCATTCACTTTCACTGTTGTGATTATATATTAATTACCAGAATATTTGTGCCAATTCACAGTTACAATGAAGCTTATGAGATGTATATTTCTTTTTTTTAAAGAGAGATATAGTAAGAATGAGAGAGAGAGAGAGAGAGAAAGAAAACACTAATTTTATTTTTTCATCTGGTTTTTGTTTTCCTCCACTCTGTTGTGTATGTGGTGATGGTGATTGACCCAGAGTCCTCATCCGTGCCAGGCAAGCGCTCTACCACTGAGCCAGCTCTCCAGCCCCAGAAGTATATTTCAATGTATCACTTTGTAGTAACTTTTTAAAGACTCATCTAATTTCATAAGTAAAACGAACATCTGAATATTGTCTTTGTCTTAAAGAGAGAGGGACAATGAGAGAGAGAGAATCAATTTTATTTAGTTTTTCATGTGGCTTTCGTTGCTCAGACACTTCGTTGTGCACGTGTTGCTGGGGTTTGAACTTGCAACCTCAGGCATGCCAGGCAAGCACCTTAATTGCTTAGCCAGTACTCCAGCCCTGTCTTTGCCATTTTAAACATGAAACTGGACATCCTTGTATTGATAATGATTTTTCTATTTTTTTCTTTTTTACTGCAAAATACTAAGTACAATATTCTGGGAATGTATTTAAAACTGTATGCTCAACACTGGGTCCCTTCAGATCTTAAATTGTCTGTTGTTGTTGTTACTTTTTAACTCCTGAATTTGATATTGCCCATCACCAGGCATTTCCTGAAAGCAACTACAAACACATAGATGCAGGTAACACATATCACTTTTGTGTGTTTTAATAGCACAGAAGTGGTATGAAAAGCATAGTACCGTACACTCTGACATTCCTCTTTACTTGCTTCTGCTGACCACTGGAGACACATTTATCTGTGCTGATGTTGGAGCGGAAGTTCTTGCACATTTGGCTCTCCACAGTAGGAACAGACCACCATTTATTTACTGTTTTCTCATTGAGAGTCATTCAGGCTACTTCTATTTTGTTATATAAAAACCAGGCTGTTATTAAAATAACATCCAGGAGCAAAACTGCTATATATATATATATAAAATCACCCTCGAAATTGCTTATTCAAAATTACTCACCCACCAGCATTTCATGAGCACTCTGGTGAGTTTACATGTTATAGTCATTGGTCGGTGTCTTGGTGAAATGCCTGTTCTGATCTCTTCTCTATTTTTCTACTGGAATATCTTTTTTCTTGCTGTGTACAGCATTTTTTATGTACTCCAAAACTAATCCTAGATGTGTGGCAGGTAAATCCCCCCAGTGTTTTGATTTTCTTTTTTACTCTTTTTATTTTTGTTTTAATTTTTTTATTGCATATGCTTTCTTATGATATTCTTATTTGCATTTTAAGTCTTCTCTTCCTTGAGTTCATAAAGTGATCCTCCCACATTATTTCTGTATTTTTAAGTTAACACTGAACGATTCACTTTTCAGTTGGTACACAATAACAGACTAATTTTATTCTTTGTTTTGATGCATAAACAGCAGTTCCAGCCCCATTTTTTGAGTTGTCTGTTCTTTTTAAATGCCAATTTGCCACACTTCAAGATTTCTTCTGTATACGAGACTGTTTCTGAGCTCTCTTTGCTATCACACTTATTGTTTACGTAACTGTACCAATACCGCGGTGCCGTCATTGCTACAGCTTTCTGCGTTGACGTCTGTAACAGCTAGCTGTTGCTTGCTCTGCCTTAGAACTCTCCAGGTCCTCTTCCGTTGCCCCTGCTCCTCCTGGGGCAGGGAGGGAGGGGAAACCTTGAGGACACTTTGCTCCTCTCCTAGTTCATGCCCCAGTTCTGCCCCTGACCCCAGGGTTCCCAAAAATGCTGGGGAGAGTCTGTGCTTTCTCAAGTTCTCCACTCCTGCTTACAGAACGTTGAAGGTCACTAAGGTCACTAACTCTCATTTCTGGCTACTTCAGTGCCTGCTGGCTCAGCTTACTCGCTGCTCAGCTGAGTTCCTGCCGCCATTCTTTTTTTATTTTTATTTTTTAAGAGAGAAGGACAGTGAGATAGAGAGAGAGAGAAAGAGAATCAATTTTTATCAAGTTTTTCACATGGCTTCTGTTGCTCTGACACTTAGTTGTGTATGTGGATGCTGGGGTTTGAACCCGTGTACTCGAGCATGCCAGGCAAGCGCCGTAACCACAGAGCCACCGCTCCAGCCCCCTGCTGCCATTCTTGATAGGAAAAAAAAAAAAGGCCAGTAACCAATAACAATGAAATATTTCACTGTGAATCTTATTTTGAAAAATTTTCAATGTATAATTGATTATTCACTGAATTATCTCATAATTAGTAAGTTTATACCTATTTCTTAGAGTCACGTAAGCAATGAGAAAGATGTATAGTTTTATATATGTTACAGAAAGTCTTACTCTTTCTATAAATGATGTCTCAGATATTAAACTAGGAACTAGTTTATTTCAGCAGGAATACTGCAGAAAGTGAATATCATTTTTGTAAAGCCTCCCCGTAATTCCTGAATTGAATGCACGCACTTCCTAGCCGAGTCCTCTGCAGGCAGAGCCAGATCCAAGGGCTGAAACGGCGGCGCTCTACCCGTGAGGAGCAACTCAATGCAGCAGGAGAAGCAAAGGGCAGTGAGACAGTGGACACAGAAAGTGAGGCTATGCGGGGCTGTGGTCACAGCCCCTTCCACTGCACTGAGAACCAAGGGTGCATGCAGCTGGGCAGGTGGGACAGGCAGGCAGAGGCTTCTGGAAAGATTCCAAGAGGCAGGCGCACCATGGCCTAGTCCAAGGAAGTGGAGCGACTTCGCTGGCTTCATCCAGGCTCCTGCCACAGGGTGCCGACACCTCTACCATTCTGATCACTTCCCTGGGTCCTTCCAGGGCCACTCTGTAAGCGATCCAAGACCTCCAGGGTGGCATGTTCTCTACAAGAATGGAGGGGTGCACACTGGTCCACTAGGGCTAGCATAGCAAAGTGGGTGGCTTAGATCAACAGGAACCTATTTTTTCATGTCTCTGGATGCCTGAGTTCCAAAATCAACAGATTCGCAGCCTTGGCTCCTTCTGAAGACCATCCCAGTCTCTCCAGCATCTGGTGGCTGCCAGCAGCCTTTGGTGCTCCCTGGCTCTCAGCATCCCTATTTCTCTCCCTCACCTTCTCATCACTTTCTCTTCTGTGTCTTCCCTGTGTCTCCAGGTCTCAAATATCCCTCTCCTTTCTCTCACAAGGACACCAGTCACTGGTTTTTAGGGTCCACCCTAAGATCAGGATGATTTCTTCCCAAGATCCTTGAGTATTTACACCTGCAATGACCTAACTTCCAGGTCTGTGGACAAGATATGACAGCCACACCAACCTGAGCCTTCACTTGAAGGATCGGGGCAAGGTCAGCGGTGAACATAGCCAAGGAAACAGTGGTGCATTGGGAAAGAAAGAGGCTATGAGAGGAAGCCACAGAGTACTCATGTCTGAACCCAAAAGTTAGTTAATGTCCTGCTGAAGATGTTCACGCCATGGTCATAATCGTGAAAACATTGCCCTTGTTAAGAATATTCATAGCACCAGGAGCTGAGGGTGCCAAGATGACAATCAGGCCCCCAAGAGCTTGAGGGCTGACCTGAAGAGGAAGACACAGAGTAAACAGGTACAAGAGACCACCTGATGGAGATGTGGGGGGAGGGCAGGTGGTACACAGGTGTGACCACACAGGTGTGATGTTTCCAGGTGGGAAGGAGTGTGCAGGTACTTCAACCTATACTGTCTCCTTGGTACCTTTACCACAATCCTATGAAAACAGGCTCTTTTGGGGAGCTGAGACTCAGAGATTCACGTTTGTGAAATAGTCCAGATTTCCTTATTGTAGAAACATGAACTACAGACTAAAGTTGAAAACTTCTGACTCCTTCTATAATTTATATTCCTCTTTGCTACTAGCCTTTTTTGTTTGTTTTTGTAGAGAGAGGGAGAACGAGAGAGAGAAAGAGAATCAATCTTATTTAGTTTTTCGTGTGGCTTTCGTTGCTCCGAGACTTCGTTGCGGACGTGGTGCTGGGGTTCGAACCTGTGTCCTCTCTCATGCCAGGCAAGCACCGTAACCGCTGAGCCACTGCTCCAGCCCATTACTAACTAGCCTTTTACATGAATTGATGCACTCTGGAATTCCCTGCTAGCCTTGGTTATATCTTCTGCAGAAACACAAGTGTGTCAGCATTATTTACTTATGGTGGGCTGTTCACGGGTTTGCTCAGCTCCTGCAGAGTTGCCTCTTGTCTCATTTGGGCTTCTAGTTATCCCTGTCCTAATTCGGCTAAGAGAGTGACTTACAGAGCCACAGTAGATACCTGTGTTCTGCAGTTTTCAGTCTGTATTTGAAGACCCTGGAGACAGGGTTCTCAAAGCAAAAGGGTCAAGTTGATGCCTCACTGCAGGCTTGGTACATGAGAAGACAGAAAGCCACTACTAATCAACCACTTGAAGCACATTTAGACACTGAGTTCAAAGAGAAAGCCAGGGATGGTGTCCAATTTTCACTGTTTTAATTGCAAGATATTAAATGTGCAAGAGTGAAGTGATATTGTCCCCAAATTTGAATGTATCTTTCAAAGCAAAGAATTTAAAGCCTTTACTGCTGTTTCGAAGAGTCCACAAAAATTTTTTCCAGAAAAATAATGCCAAACATTAACTTCAGCAAATTTAACTATTCAAAGGAGGAAAATTATTCTTTAAAATATATATCTACTGAGTCATTATTTACAGATTATTACAGATTTAACATAGTAATGGTACAAATACACTCTAAGAGCAAAAGCAGATAAAGACTTCTCTAATTTTTTTATCAAAGAGTCAGAAATTTCTGAGAAACCACTTTAATAATTTTATAACTTGATATGGCTTGTTTCCCTTATCAATAAAACTATATATATAGGAACTGTGGCCACTTTTCTTAGAAGTAGCCATGGGAATATCTGGACCATCTCTCAGTACTAAGCCCAAAAGAATTTATTTATCTTTTGAACCCCAGGACAATAGCAGTAAGTTAAGGTGGAAAGGAGCAAAGGTTTCTTTATTCTTTTCATGAGAATATCTGGGCCTCCTCCATTGCTAAGGCTAAGTTTCAGAGCTTTTTAAAGAAAACATCATCGAGGGGCCATGTGCTTTTAGCTTCATTCCATCTGTTTCTCTGCTCAGAGCTCTTGAACACAGACTCTGAGGAGACAAATGATCACATTTTGTCATCTTTTCCTCCTGGAATAAAGTTGGAGGGGGGGTAGGGAAAATTCTTGGAGAAAATGGTGAGTTTTATTTTAAGGATGACATTCTGGGAAATACAGAAAATAAAAGTGATCCAAGCCCCAAAGCCACAGAAGAGCAGGACATTAATCATGACTCCCTTTAACTCAAGATTCAAATTATCTCATCAAAAATGTATGTGCGAGGCAGAGTTGGCAGTATAGCTGTAAGCTTTAAAATAAAACAGTAAGTAAAGCTTACCAAGCGTGGCCAGCACCCAGCGATTGTGAACCCCACTTCTAAGTGTTTGAGTATCTGTAACTCAAGAGCAATGGCGTCTCAACAGAACAGCCTGTGCTCATTCATTCACGGCTGGAGCTGTTCATCACAGAGAATTTAAAACAAATATAATCTTAAAAAAGAAAAAAAAAAAAGAGGAGTCTGGTTTTCAAGGTGTGGATCTGCCTTTGAAATCCCCAGGGAAGAAGTTCTTAAAGTGACCAGGTTATTTCTTCAGTTGCTAAATGTCCCATGTTGGAGAAGAAGAAGAAGAAGAAGAAAAAAAAACCTACAAAATAACCAAAGAAAAGTTTAGGGTATTTAATCATCCATTTAACAGGGCAATGAGAAAATACTTCTTTATTGCTTTATAAATGCATTCCTGTTATGGTTTAGATAGGAGGTGACCTCTAAAAGTTCATATGAAACAGTGGAAGAATTTCCCAAGGTGAAATGACCAGATGATGAGTGCTGTAATTTAGTGGATTAATCCACTGATGTGGATTAACTGGATGGTAACTGTAGGCAGGGAGGATGTGGCTGGAGGAAAACAGCTCGCTGTGGGGGGGCCTTTGGGGTTTACGTTCTGTCCACGGTGAGAGGAGCTCTCTTGTCAGCCACACCCTTCCATTAGGATGACTCTTCCCTAGTCCATCTTGCCAACTGCTGTTTATATTTTTCTTTACACATTTCCCAGGTTGTAGGCAGGATGAACAACTTATCAGCTTCCATTTGCCTTGCGATATTCCTAGATTTTCACTTTTCTTTCTGCTATCTCATAAGCCTGGAGCAGCCTCTGTGTCACCTCGTTTACCTACAAGAACAGCAAGGGGCAGGCCAGGGTCCTCACACATCTCTGTACCCTCAGCACCTGGCAAAGTGCTGGACTGGCCTATCATGGGTGTTTAATACAGATTTGCTCATGGGATAAGGAAAGAGAATCTAGAAAACATCACGTCTCCATTTTATGTTTGATATTTTACAAAATAATTGCACAGAGCCTTTTGTAAGCATCTAAAGAACTGAATTAGATTTCAGAGGAATGAATCAAATTAGAGGGCTAGATTTGGTATTCTACATGGAAAGACTAGCTTGTCTGTCTTTTATTTGTCCATTTGCCACATTCCGAGCAGTTGCGATGCTGGTCTAGGCCTTCATCCACCCCTTTCAGGAAGCACAGGTATGTGTGTACACACAAATACAGGATAAATTAGGACCCTGGACTTCACAGTGTGACTCCATCATTAAAAATCTTTACGCCTGTACCTCAGATGCATGCATATTTATGTGTAAATTTCAAGCATTATGATATAAGATGTATTGCTGTAATGCAAATGATACACCCAAAAACTAATTGAAAATTATGTAACAAAAGAGATAGCATCCCAAATTATAAGATTTACTTCTGAGTTGATGTCTTTTACAAGTTAGTTTATAGATCATTGCTTCGGAGAAAGTCTCATGAAAACAGAAGTCAAAAGTCAGGGATCAGTAGAGTCCTTTCTT
This sequence comes from Aplodontia rufa, assembly GCA_004027875.1. Classification (NCBI taxonomy): domain Eukaryota; kingdom Metazoa; phylum Chordata; class Mammalia; order Rodentia; family Aplodontiidae; genus Aplodontia; species Aplodontia rufa. The sequence continues at coordinate 4,899 of PVKS010013192.1, read as the reverse complement.
TAGTAAAAGGAAATCATCTCAGGGTGGTCAGGCTTGTTACTGGGTGGCTCAGAGCATCAGGAATAAGAGTAAGCAAACTGAAGTCACCCATCTCTTAATGTCCAGGACTGGAAGCTGGCCCAGTGTCTCTGCTGCCAGAATCTGTTGGTTAGAACATCCTGGAGCCTGCCCGTCTGCAGGGACAGGGGACACAGACATCCCTTCTTGTTGGAAAGACGGCCAAATAATTTGTGGCAGTCTGTAACCCACCACCCCCAGAAAGAGATGCTAAACTGCACTTCTGCCTAAACTACACCAGAGTAGAGCGGACTCTTCACAGGCAAGGACAAGCCAGAAAAGAGTGGGAAGCATGCCAAGAAGTGGGAAAAGACGAAACACTGATTTTTAGATCCCAACTGCAGGGTAGAGAGGTGAGGCTGAACTTCCATGGCTAAACAGGGTCACTGGGGTAGCAGTAACTGCCTGACACCACTCCCAGAGGCAGCCCCGCACAGTGGAGCCTAGAGTGGGAAGAGGGCAGTGGCCAGGGGCTGGGACGATGGAGAGTGACAGATGAGCACCACGCAGAGCTCTAGAGAGCCACTCCCTGCACTCAACCTGCAGCAGCAATGGTGCATGGTACAGAAGAACAAACGTCAATGTTAGCAGTTAATGACTGTCACCTACGGGTGGGACAATGAGCTCTATTCTTTCCTTACACATTTCTATCTTGTCACAACTTCTTTTCAAAATGTCTTACCTGAATGATTACTAAACACATAAATAAATGGCATTAGAAAGAAAGAAAGAAAAAGATAAATGCAGCAGCTAGAAGCTAGAACTGGAAGAACCTGGACTCCGAAAACTCTCCTGGGAGGCGGTGGCCATGACACAGCCCCAGTAGACAGTTTTCAAGGGAAAGGGCATGGGAAGTACCAGGGAGGGCTCAGGTGAAGCCTGTGCACCACAGTTTAGAGGATGCTTCGGATCGCTCCAGGCAAAGGCATAAATATCAACGAAGGAAACTGGACATAGCTTTGAAAGCAATGCCTTACACAACTTCAATACTAATAAATTCTAATAAACTCAGGTATCATTTATTCATTTAGTCACTATCAGTAGGTATGGCAGCAGCTTAGTATTATTTCATTTCATCTTCGAAACTATTAAACTGTTATCTACACTGTTATAGACAGACATAATATTAAAATGAAGCCATTTATTTAATTTATTCATTTTTTTTAGATGAAGGTCTCACTGTGTTGCCCAGGCTGCTCTCAAATTCCTGTGCTCAAGCTATCATCCTGCCTGAGCCTCCATGTACTTCCATGCCCAAAAAGACATTTATTTTGTTTACACAAGAAAAACTGCCTTTCTTAAGGAATCAGGACTCATAAGCTCTCCCATCAAACATTAGCTAATCAGTCATCAGAAAATCAATACTGTCAAACTAAACTAAGAGAAAAGTAACAACAAATGTCCAAAATTGATTCCCTAAAATGTCTGAACAGAGCGAGTTTATTTTATGCTATGGAGTTGTAAAGCCCTATGCTAATTCCAGCTCTCAGAAAGCTGCACAACCAGTTGTGATGTCAACTTGAGACGTGAAACTAAGTTCTCAAAACTCATCGTAGTTTCCAACAGTACACAAACACGTAATCTGACTTTATTTTATAGATTCTAAAGCTACCTCTTTTAGAGCATTTCTGAGTCACTTAATACCAATCATCAATTCTGATATTCTCATCTTCCAGCAAACTAAACTTCTAGTCAAATTATTTTTACACATTCCCTGCAAACAGCTGTTGAACTGAACATAAAAAAAAAAAAAAAAAAAGGAAATGCAGACCGCTGTTATATGTTTCTGGGATGCATCACATTATACTAAAAACAAAACAAAGCAAAGTATCTGTGGTCTGGCGCAGGAACTTAAGCACAGAAAAGTCTTTTGATGAATGTGAAAGTTTAGAATTGCAGCTTTTGAAACAAATCAACATGGGGCACAAAAACTGATTCTTGTGCCTATGACTTACCGTTCATAACCATGCCAGTGAACACCACCTATTTATGCATTTATACAGCAGAAAGGTAGCCCTTCTGCTCGGACAACATGACTTACCGAAAATGAAACGAGCACAACCTTAATATTCAATTTTAGTAAAAACATTGCCACGTGAAAACTCCCACTTTAAGCAAACTCAGTTTCAGAGAGAGAGAGTCAAAAATATTTCACAAGTCTTAATCAGTTAAATGAATACAGGAAACAGAAACTCAACCCATGTGTACATTAAATATCTTTTTAAAAAGTCAATATTTTTACTGAGTTTAAAAAAAAGTGGTATTGCTTTCTTGAAAGGGAAGCATCGGAGGATGGATCCACTGGAGGGACATTCCTTCTTGACATTTATTTACTTTGGAAAAGGAGGGGTGTAACTCAGTGGTAGAGCAAGTGCTTAGCATGTGCAAGGCCCTAAGCTCAATTCCCAACACACACACACACACACACACACACACACACACACACAGAAAAAATGGGAAAGAATTGCAAATGTTGAAGGGAAAGAGCTACAGGAAGGGAGAAGGTGAAGGATATTAGGGCAGAGAGCTTCCCCACAAGACAGGAGGCCACGGTGAACAGGGGGCCAGGGAGGACAGCTGGGGACAATGACATCCAGGGGAAAGCATGTGTGTGTGTGTGCAAGGGCTGGATAAAATTACACTGAAAATCAACCAGAAGTACCATCAAAGATCCCATCCTGCCAAGGGAATTATCGTAAGCGTGTGTATAAAGATAAGCACAATCTCTAAGAACTTCTCTTATGGAATCTGCATCAAACACACAGAAAACAGAAGACAACATAGATGCAAAGGAATCTACCACATGTAACATTCTGCGTCTCCACTCTTTTCTTTTGCAGTTTCTTACATTATGCGGTTGGCCCCTGTGTGCCTGGGTTCTGCAACTGTGCATTCAACCAACCACAAATTGAAAATATGTGAAAATGAAATTGCATTGAATCTGGCACTGGATGCATCTAGAGATGAGTTAGAGCATGTGGGAAGATGTGGGTAGTCATCTGCCACAGCCTGATCTTTATTAGAAGGGATGTGCGCCGCTGTGGATTTTGGTATTCTCGGGGTTCCTGGAACCAGGCCACACGGGCATGAAGCGATCACTGCATATTCTACGTTGTTCCTTCATCTCTTAACTGCAATGTAAACTTTGTGAGGGTCGGGTTTACGTTTGGGCTCCAAATCTTCCACTATCAAGGCGGCATGTCCCTTCCTGGACAGCACAATGTGGCACGGCTGAAATGTCACCGACACCTACACACTGCTGCTCTCACTCGAGCAGCAGCTGCCACCCCAGGCGGGGCACGGTGACACTTGTTTTGCATCCCCACAGGAGTCCCATGCCATCCTTCTGGGATTACAGTTGAAATCACATTCTAAGATTACTTTTTCTCAGGTCATCAACGACATTGTCAAGGAGTTAATAATTTTATGCTGAGCTATTTCACAGAGAAACAACATTGTCACTTCTTGATTAGTAAGCAGAGAACCTCTGAGGCACAGGGGATTTTTTTTTTTGTTTTTGTTTTTGTTTGGTTTTTGGTCCTGGAATTGAACCCAGGGGTGCTTTACCCCTGAGTCACATTTCAACATTCCCAGTCCTTTTTATTGCTATTGTTTTTAAAATTTGGAGACAGGGTTTTGCTACTTTGCTGAAGCTGGTCTTGAACTTGCAATCCTCCTGCCTCAGCTTCCTGAGTCGCTGGGATTACTGGTGTGGCTACTGCTCTGGGCTGGAGGCACGGGTGTCTAGACAGGTGGTTGGCACCCTTTCTCCCTCCCCGCTTGCAGCTTCAGTGTGTGTGTGTTGGTACTTCACAAACATGAAAGCTTAGTTAGGTGTGGCGTTGCACACCTGGATCCTAGCTATTTAGGAGGGTGGAGCAGGAGGATGGCAAGTGCAAGGTCAGCCTAGGCTACTTGGTGAGACACTGCTTCAAAAAAATTATTTAACTTTGATAAAGGGGGCAAAAGTATAGTGTGGAAGAAAGCCTGTTCAACAAATGGTGTTGGACAAACTGGACTGCCATTTGTAGACAACTGAAGCTGGATCCTTATCTATCGCCCTGCACAAAAATTAAATCAAAATGGATCAAAGACCTGGATATTAAGCCTACAACTTTAAATTTACTAGAAAAAGAAGTCAGGTCAACACTACACCTTATAGGAGTCAGCCGCTTTTTCCTTAATAGAACTCCTACGGCGCATGCTGTAAAATCTAAATTAAATGAATGGGATGCAATTAAACTCAAAAGCTTCTGCGCAGATAAAGATCTAATTGAGAGCATCAACAGAGAACCTACAGAATGGGAGAAAATTTTTGCCTGCTACACCTCGGACAGAGGGCTAATATCCAGAATTTATAGGGAACTAAAGAAACTAAAATCCAAACTCGCAAAAAATCCAATCAATAAATGGGCTAAAGAACTTAAAAGGAACTTCTGTGCTGCTTCTGTGGAAGTTCAGAAAGCCCATAAATATATGAGAAAATGCTCTACATCATTAGCTATAAGGGAGATGCAAATCAAAACTTCAATGAGATACCATCTCACTCCTGTTAGAGTGCCAAAAATGAAAAATACAAACAACGACAGATGCTGGAGGGGCTGTGGGAAAAGAGAACACTACTACACTGCTGGTGGGACTGAAAACTGGTTCAGCCACTATGGAAAGCAGTGTGGAGAATCCTCAAAAAATTAAGGATGGAACCACCTTACGACCCAGCTATCCCACTCCTGGGAATTTTCCCAAAAGATTTAGAATCAGCGTATTATAGCGATGTGGCTTCATCAATGTTTATAGCAGCTCAATTTACTATAGCTAGATTATGGAACCAACCCAGATGCC